>NJDC01005526.1:49141-73493 GCA_002245475.1 Calephelis virginiensis
ACTTGAATTAAAACTGTTATGATTAAATTACTTGGGCCCTCAATCCAGACGCAAGCATAAAATTGCATAACCTAAATCTCAAAGTTTTATCTCTTGAGTTATCAATTTTTATTTAAGAATATAGTTAAGATTCTATCTATCCTAAAATTATAACTAAAAACAAGAATGTGTAATTCAAGCTAATGATTTAGCTTATCTAATTGTCAAGTACAATGTCCCTATATGTCTTGTAGTTTTGCTTGTGTGTAATTACCCTTATCTGTTAATAATAATCTACTATAATATATTATGCTTCTACATAACATAAATGCGTAGATATAAAATCGTGAACGGATTTTTAGGTAATTATTAAATTATTACTTTTTCTCGCCTGTGTGGTCTAGCGGTCTTGAATGGACTTGACTGCATGAGGTCCCGGGTTCGAATCCCGGGTTGGCCAACAAAAATAAAATTAGATTTTTCCAATTTTCTAATTAAAAAAAATGTTGGTCGGGATTGGCAATGTACCCGGTTGGCGATAGGCTTGCCACCTATCACATTGTGGGACTTAGTGTCTTCGGCTAGTCGTGGGTGCCTTGGTTGTACCTCTGCCTACCTTTTCGGGGATATGGGCGTGAAGATACTTTTTTTTATTATTACTTTTTTGATCTAGGTGACACATTTGTTATTAAAAAACAGTGTTGGTGGAGAGAAATATATTAAAAAGAACCCAGGTTGCCTACTCTATGGCGAAATCCTACTTATAAACAATATTGGACCAGCTAAATTTTAAGACTTTCCCAGTAGTGTTTTCTGCATGGTGTTGCTAATTCGCAACATATCATTAATGTGTACAATTAAGCGCAATGAAACTGCTAAAACCGACTCCCAACTATTTCATTTGGTACCACGTTGCGATTTGATCATTATTTTTTCGAAAGTAGCAAGACGTGGTTCTGAAATTGCTCCACATAAGTTTTATTAATATCCTAACTACTTGGTACTTTTTGAGTTACACTTCAAAATGCATAAATTTTTCACTACTCTTAACGACCTCATACCTAATTGAAAATTTGATGGAAACGACTTGTGCCACAGCCCATTAAAAGGCCTTCTCTACGTCCAAACTAAGAACCAACGCCTTCTAGCGTAGACTGCTTGTGTAACATAGCTAAGACAAATAAGTTAGATCACCGGATGACCCATCGTGATGATATGATACGATAATCATATTGATTTCAGAGTAATGAAGTACTTGACGTACAAGTAACTGCAGAAATTTATTTTGTTTCGCAACTATTTAATAAAAATATTTTATTTTAGAAGAGAGTTCGTCTTCAGTGTGTTATTACTATTACTTGTTCTGTGTGTACAACAATCAAGTGAACCAACATGGTTAACAAAATTTTTCTGCCTGACGAAGCATGGAAGTTGCAACTTTGTACAGTGCAGGCCCTTTCCACTCAAATTTATTTTTATTTTAATAAATACTGATGAATTTAAAGACTCTGAGAGAGTGATATTTGCGCGATTCAGTAAATATAGTTAAAAATCATAAAATATGTTTTTGTGTTTTTTTTAAATACCACTAGGGTATTCCTATTCATCATTCATCATATGAAATCACCAATGTAGCGGCGCTGCTGGGAATCCGTAACGAATTTCCAGACGTGTGGTGCGACTCATAAAAATCGGTGAAACAGTTACTTTCAGAATAGCTTTTTCCCTTACGCGAATCCAAACGCACTTACCAGCTTGCGTAATCTCGTAACTGAGAAATTTTGTACAAACGGTTTCTGATGACTTATTGATTTCTTTGGATTTGCTGAGTTCGAATTTTCAAAACAGGATTTCTCATGTATGTGGCGAACTTAAACAATATACCTTCAATAAAATCTATACTTAAAAAGTACCTACCTATTTAATAGCGACTTACTTATTAGTATCACCTCTTTTTGGTCAAACGGTCTGGCGTCGGACTTGAAATCTTGACGTCCCGGAGTAGAACCCCGGGTCAGTCAACAAAAAAAATGTGTATTTTCAATTTCGTGATAAAATTAATGCTGCCCGTATTTGTACGAATTTACCGCCGGTTATCTTAAGGTCCAATATTCTTACCCTATTTTGATAAAGACGACTGGATTATGAGCACTTATGGATAGCGCCCAGTTGGACGGGCCGCGTCGCAACGCAATAATCCGCCTAGATCGCTTGCATACATTTTGTATGGAGCAATGCCCCCTGGGCCGGGCCGCATCGGGGCGGATTATTGCGCGGCGGATTTCCGCGAGGCACCCCGCGCGCATACTCCGATGCGGCCAACAGTGACCAAAGATAATGATATTATTAAAAAAGCACTATGGTATTTAACTTGAAGATCGTATGACATCTACTAGATGGCGCAACTTTCCATACTTGACGATTTTAACGTCGAGTGGCTTCTCTATTTCGTTGCTCTACTTTGGTACTGAGTACCTAACAAAAATCTGCGAAGATGCGATGCGGCCCGGCCCGCATCAGTATGCTTTGCAAGGCGATGCGTCCCGGCCCGACACGCTCCGCCCCGTCAGCAGTGGGTGCTATCCTTAACACTACACAGATTACTAATATTAAAAAGTGTCTTCACGCCTATTATACCTGCGAAGCGGTCGCCAGAGGCACAATTAGGGCACCTAAGTCTAGCGAAGATACAAAGTTCCATAATGTAGGCAAGCCTATCGATAACCGGGCACATATTCATCCAGGGGGTGATTATGTATCTCAGTTGTCAACTCAAACCACACCATCGTTCGATTATTGTTGCCCGAGTGGGGGAACGAATCAAGAAGTCAAGTCCAACGCAGGACGACTAGACGACATAGGTGATAACAATATTAAAGGGATAGATTTAAAGAGAAAGTTTACGAGTTCAAGAGTCTAGATGACTGGACAATCACTGCATTCAAATTCCATACTACACATGTTATCTATTATTGTGTGTCAGGTCCATGAATTTGCTTAGATTTGCAGCATCTGAATTTTTATTCGGAACGGAATTGAGTAACAAAATTCTAAATGTGCGTCAGGCCTAGCTCACTGACAACCTACGAATATATAACATAATCATTAATCTGTGCATTTTATTGCGTGTTGTATTGTGTACGGTCTACCTACTCGTCAGTTCTGCCAGCTTTATACGATTATTAATTCAACCCTTTTTGGCTTTTGTACGATGTACGATCGTATATTATCCATAGATTTAGTACATACTAAATCTATGATATTATCAAACACTAAAAGAAAAAAATATCTGATTAATTTTATCTGTCGAACTGAGAAATCACCATCAACCTATTGATTAGAATGAACCTTAAATTTGTTTTATTATCCCATATGCAATCATTCATTCATTTTTAAACTTGAACCTGCCTTGAACTTTATTTTCATGTTTTTATGAACGAATCATATATATTTTTAATAGTACCAGTAGTAGGCCATGAACGCTTTTAACGATACGAGGATTCTCTGAGTGTTTAACCATCCTATTTCGAAGTAATTTGTCATAGTATCATTAATAGAAACGACATTGGTTATAGCACTTCAGTGTTAGTTTAAAGTTATTATTTTTTTTATTTGACTTACTATCTGTCTAAAGTCTGATTTAATTAATTATCTGTCTATAGTTTGCTTCATGTTATTTTACACACTTGTCCAAAATTAAACATTTTTAAAGATACTATTGCACTCGTAATTTCAATAACTTGCTTTTATTTTGCTGAAATTTTAATTCTTACTATTTTTTATTAGAATTCTTGTGGAATTCTAGATAAAATACGATTATTCTCATTAAGATTACTCAGGAAAATAAAGTTGACAGCACTCGCACTCGTGCTATCAAGTATCAACTGTCAACTGTCATTACAGAGTAGAGTGATGCGAATTGCGATTTGATTGTTTAGTGACTTGTGTTTCATTGGTTATGTTTTGTGAGAAATAGCATTTAGAATTCCACTTAACAATATGAAAGACGTTATTGATGTAATGGCCTTGCAAAATAATCGACGTGATGTGGCCTTGCAGAACAAAAGACTTCCGGATTATCGAAGTGCCTCCGGTCACAGTTTGGCTACAAACTTTATATTTGAATGCGGTATCAAGCTTGGTTTACAGCCGGCTACTGTCGCAACCGCTGCAATATTTTACCACAAGTTCTTCAAAGCAGCAGATAAAAATGACTACGATTGCTATGCGATATGCACAGCTTGTCTTTGCGCGGCAGGCAAGTCTCGTGATGAACCAGTCCGATTGAGAGATGCTGTAAATGTGGCCCATAATTCCATCAATCGCGGTGCTGGACCACTGGAATTAGGCGAAGAATATTGGTCGTGGAGAGGAGCTACAGCACAAGCTGAACTTCTTGTGTTGCGTTTGTTGGGATTTAATTTGGATACTCCTTCACCTCATCGTTATTTACTACATTATTTACGTTCCTTACAAGAATGGTTTCCCCCCGCCCAATGGCGTGCGGCGCCAATAGCGAAAACTGCAATGGCATTTTTACAAGACTTCCACCATTCTCCTGCAATATTGGACTACAGAGCACCACACGTAGCTGTCGCCTGCTTAACCCTAGCGCTCCATGTGTTAGGTGTGTCTGTGCCATTGGCTTCAACATTAGATGATGATGCTGCCTGGTATTCAGTAAGTTATTGTTTTAGTTATTTGTAAATATGTCAGTCATCATGTAGATTAAATAAAAACAATCAGATCGGAACAAAATTGACTGACTAAATAATGACAACAACACTTTAATTGTCCATGCAATTTAGCACTGGGTATTACTGGCTTGACACGTCCGTGCATAGCATGAAATGCACTGTGTAGTATATGGTGTAAAACTGTAACAATGATTTACTCAAAATAAAGATTTTGTGTCTTCATCCATTGACGTCAATTATGTTGTGATATTATGATCAACGTAATATATAGCACAGTGCATTTCATGTTATGCACAGACGTGACAAGCCAGATACCTAGTGCATTATATGTAATGCATAGACAGTTAGTGTTAATTATTTGATAATAAATTACCCTACTATATTATTTATATCTTTTGATTAGATAACAACAATTATAATAATTGTTAATATATTACACACAAAATATACAAATAAAACAAAATACACACAAAAATATACAAATGATGGCATTTAGTTTTACTTGGAGATGTTTTGTCTCTTTATTACATTGTATTGGCTACTTTTTATAGTCTATCTGGTCTAGTGATTCCTGAAGAATGAATAAATAGATTTCCTGGATAATTAACACTAATTGATCTAACCCCAAAGTGAGCAAATTATATGTTTCTGGCTGTTAGACAACAAAAGAGAAAAAACTGAGTTTAATGAAAACCCAGACCTGGAAATACTGACTTGTTAAGTGGTGTTACATGTGCCAACCCTTTAACCAACAAGGCTGATGAAGAGAGAAATAAATTAAAATTGTAGTCCTCAGCAATAGCTTGTTAATTATGTATGTCTGTTATATCTGATTTAAAATGTAATAAAAATCAATTTTGTTTACAGGTATTTACTAAGGATTTGCAGAAAGAGAAAAATTGGGAAATAATGGAAAACATTATGGAAGTCTACAGTAGAGAACCAGAACCCATTTAGTAATAAGACAGAATCAAATTTTATAATTAATTGATTGAATTGAATGGTGGTGTGTGTTCAAAATAAAGTCATTAAGTGTATATTAATATCTTTTATTAGGTTTATTTTGGTTGTGGGCACTCCTATCACAGTTTTCTTAATATACGAATTTTTTGTTTTGGTATTTATATTCATCATCATCATCAGCCAGAGGACGTCCACTGCTGGACATAGGCATCCCCCAAAGAGTTCCACAAGTCACGGTCACCAGCCACTTATATCCAGCGACTTCCCGTGACTTTGACCAGATCATCAGTCCACCGGGTGGGAGGTTGTCCAACACTACATTTATATTCAGTAATGAAAAAAGAACAGGATATTATTCCAACACTTATGCAATTTTACTAGACTTCTTATTAAACTTTGACATGGTACAGTTTCTACAAAACATGACAGTGCTAATGTCAAACATGTTTTTTGAAAGGAAGAATATTAGTAACATGTTTGTCATATTTTTGACTGTTTAAACATTGATAGCAGTTATTTTTTTGCCCATTTATTCAGCTGTTCTATTTAAGAACAACCAATAAATAGCAAATAAATAAAAGTCTGTAACTCTTGAACTACAGATGCATTAAGTAGGAAGATACCATAAGACCTATCTACTTAAATACAAAATCTAAAATCTTATGAAATCTATAATAGTCCAGTAAAAAGTTAAATGAAACCATGATCTGACCAGTTTTGGCGCAATGAGTAAAATGTGTTCATTAATACTTAAATAATTATATTATGAAAGAAATTTTGATTTAAATTAAGGGGGAAAGGGATGAAAAAAAATAAAAAAGGGTTGAAAAATGCCTTTTTTTAAAATTACTTAATAACGGTAGGAAATAGAAAAAAAAGTTTCAAGTAAAAGTTGTAGAGAAAAAAATTCTACACAAAAAAGTTCCTCTTCTTTTTTTTGTTATCTAAAGCAGATAACAAAAAAAAGAAGAGGAACTTTTTGAGCTGCAAAAAATAAAAATTAAATTTCCTTTGTAGTTAATTATAATTGTTTTAAAAATAAAGTATAATTAATTATAAGTGTTAGTACATATTTATGTGATGCGTGCGCTGCGTGGTACAGGGCCGTAATAATTCTGGTAAGTTATTTTAAAAACAGGCATTTTTCAACCCTTTTTTATTTTTTTCATCCCTTTCCTCTTAATTTAAATTTCTTTCATAATATCATTATTTAAGTATTAATGAACACATTTTTCCTCATTGCGCCAAAACTGGTCAGATCATGGTTTCATTTAACTTTTTACTGGACTATAAATAATAATATACTGTTAATAATATTTATTCCTTATAATTTTATTATTAACTTTTAATCCATTTAAATGTAGAATCACTAAATTTACTAACCTATGCTTGCAGTGACATTATTTGTGTTTTATTAATACTCGTATCATGTAATTGTCATTTGGTTTTCGTAATATTTAAAATGTGCCATTTGAATTTAAAAATATTTGTATAATTTAATTTAACACTGTGAAAAAATAATCAGCTCACTTTATTTGTAATTTATTTTTTAAGCGGAAGTGATTTAATGAAATAATAGTTTTAATATCCATGGTCATGATACTGACCACTTCCTTAAACCGACACTTTAAAATGCCTGCAGTAGCTGTGGCAAAGCCCATTCTGTTGTAAGTCAAAGAGTAATAAACACCTCGTTATATTTAAGTGTAGCCCTTCTAACAATACATAATATGTAGAACTTAAACAACTGAACAATTTTATTAACTCCTTGTGCAAAACACGATTAATTCTGAAAAAAGTATCTCTGTATCCTCGAAGAGGTAGGCAGAGTTACAACCAGGGCATTTATGATTAAAGTGATTTATTCCCCCACTGTGATAAGTGACAATCCTAGCACCAAATAGGCAACGCTGTATGCTGTTTTGACTTGATGTATTCAATGCCAACAACAATCCACTAGACCACATAGGAGATATAGAACCACCTACCATAACTAAAAATTATAAAAATCTGTGTTATTTGACGAGTAGTCGCGTGACAAACATACAATTAAAAATCTTCATTTACTCCCCAAAACTCACATATTGTAATGTAGGATTCATCTCAATCACTTCAGCATTCAAGCAAAATAATTCACATCAAAATTGATACATCCGTTCAATAGGGTTGCTCTTGAATCTCGATTTGAATGCAAATTGTAAATTCGACTCAAATATGTCATGTTAGTTAGGTACTGGTCTTGAGCACTTTTTTAGCATTGAGCATTTAGTTTCAAAATAATTTAACAAATTCCATTTAATAATCATTTATATTTTATTTGTAACTAAATGTTAATTATTCACTAGTATTGTGTTTCAGAGTAACCTTAATAATAACCCTCTTTTCCGTCGGGGATTAAAAAAAAGCTTAATAAAGTTGAATCAATTAAAAAAAACAGATTACAACAAATCTTTGGTAAAGCTACAAAAAAGGTTGACATCCATAATAAGGTACCTTGAAAAAGTGGTTAACGGTGGTTTTGGGAACCCACAAATGTAGATCAAATTCGACCTAAAACTAAATTTAGTGGGTTTTATAACTTAATTTATACAAATTACGCGTCACGTTATTTATCCGCGATACCTAGATTTTATTTGTGCAGTTTGAGTAGCCGTAATCTCAATTCATTTGACACAATTGTATAAACATTAGTATCACCATCATCCGCCGGAGGACGTCCACTGCTGGACATAGGCCTCCCCCAAAGAGTGCCACAACTCACGATCACCAGGCGTCACGATAACGGCTAAATGTCCGTTCCATGTGTCATCGCCGGTAACACACACTAGTCGAAGACTTTCGACTTAGGCTCTGCGGTAATTTGGACAAGAAGATACCCTTTAGCTTCCCGAACGCTGCCCATCCGAGTTGGATTCGGCGGTCAACCTCTTTCTTGAAGTTGGATTTACCTAACTGAATAACTTGACATAGGTATACATACTGACCAACAACTTCAAGAATTGAGTTTCCTACTTGAACTGGTATAGGTGCAACATGAACGTTGGAGACGACTTTCGTCTTGTTTAAGTTCATCCTAAGACCCACTTGTTGGGAAACTCTATCGAGGTCACCGAGCATCTTGCTCAAGTCTCCCAGCGATTCCGCCATGACCACAATATCATCTGACAATCGAAGGTGAATTATGTACTCGCCATTGAAATTGATGCAGAGTCATTTCCAGTCCAGGACCTTGAAGACATCTTCCAGTGCACCAATGAACAGTTTCGGAGAAATAACGTCTCCCTGTCTCACATTTTTCTGCAACTGGATCCGTTTCGAGCTCTGATCCTGTAACTTTTAGTTTTGTATTACTAAAACTATAATCTACAATGTAATATAACAAAAACCTTAGCCACAACACCGCGTTGTCGGGTCTGCTACGTATTTATAAAACCGGCCAAGCGCGTGTCGACTAGCGCACCGAGGGTTCCATAAAATAATTTGGTTATAATATTATGTACTTACATACCCTCACGCCAAAGATATATTTTTGTTATGTTATACTAAGCATTTAAGGTGTCCGCAGTTTTTCCTTTATATGTGCTACAAAACGTCACTTCGTACCAAATTTAAAGATACTCAGGTCACGGGAATAACCCTGTTGGTTTTGATTCCCTTGCTAATTTAGAAAATTTGCGGTATAAACTGCTGCACATTTTTTTCACACTGCCAAAGTACAGTAGATCCGAGTATATTTGATATAAATTTCAACTCTTTACCTCTACGCGTTCCTGAGAAAAAGGGTCTTGAGCAGAGTTTCTAACTTTTCCAGCCGTCACAACCGGACCAAAAATTTAATGTGTCCACACTTGGTAAAATACGAAAAAAGGTAAGTATAAATAAAAAAAAAATTAAGAAAATACAGTTAGGTAAAAAGAATATTTTTCTTAAAATTATATTTGTTCTCACTTTTAACATTTATGATAAGGACTCTTCCTGCATCTGTTTTCAGAAATTCCTTAAACATTACCATCAATTCCGCTTTGATCATTTCGATTTTCAGTCTTTCTTTCGTCTTGCCAAACATTTTTCAGTCGTCGGATTGACGTACAACAAAGTGATCCTATATTAATTCATTTTTCGTTTCGAGGTACGGAACCCTAAAAATCCCACACGTTCGTAAAGTCAATATATAACGAGATGTCATAGCTTGGATTGTTGTTTACAGATCTCCAATAATATTGTCGCCCAATAAGCAGGTATATTTTTATTAAAATGTACTTACAAACGCTAACTTGACTTTTGGCTTCTTGCTTTACAAAGATAGTACTTGTTCACTCAATTTTTAAGTCGATTGATATTTTAATTAATTAAATTTTAGTTTTTTTTATTAAGTGTGGTGAATTAATTCCCTAATAAGTTTTCTTTTGTTTCTAAAGTCAATAAAGGCGTTGGTAAAACTTACAACCCGTCTTACCAGAAACTAGAATAAATCCAAGGATACAGGAAATAAAACAACCATTTAGAACTACAAACAAATATAATTCAGTTTTCTAACATTTGACGATACATAATTTCTCATAATGTACAGGGTAAGCTCGTGGTTAAGCGGTACTAGGTCTGAACCGTCTACCAACATGTACATCGTTTATGTGCATTAGTAAGAAGTAGGAAGCGGCTGACCCGCACTTTGATATGCACTTACTCACACAAAACAGTTATGGAATTTGAAAACTTACACCTAATATGAGTGTGTAGATATGAAATGTTCGACCTCATGTGCTGTCAGTTACAAATCTACATTAGACATCAATGACTAGTAATTTATAAAAAGTTACGCTACAAGCGTATCATGATTCCATATTAAACAACGCAGGGTTTCTTAAACCCATGCTGTCTTATTAATAACCACAGACTACAGTACTCCAAGGTTAAAGTTGACATTATAGTCAGTATTACCGTGTAAACATAGATTAAAGTGCGTCAAAATCTAATTTATCATTATAATCTATATTTCCTCAAACCCGTATCCAGAAGAAGCCAGCCCATCCAGAAGAGGTAGATAGAGGTGTAATCTAGTACTAGTATATTACAGTGTAATAAAGACTCAATTTAAACCTTGGCGAATATTACTTTTTGTTTACACTAATACAGGTTATAATTTCAACTTAAATCTTGGAGTGCTTTAGTCTGTGTTCATTAATAAAACGGATGGAGGTTAATGTTCATACTCATGTCGAATATATAAATATTAAAGAATTGTGCTAATCATTAATAACAAAATAAAATGTTATTTCCCTTGGTAATCTCAATACGAGTTGAACGAATGGGCCAATTTCGTCAATTGTTTCTTTTTCGTGTTATTTATAACGAAGGTTCTTACAAAAGAAAAAAAAAATAGGTGTAGCGGAACATTAAAAAAATGCAAGAACTCTATATTCATAGTCAAGGCTGGACATCTGTTGGTGCAGTTACTTGTTGATAATAGGGGATGCTTTTACTGGAGACATTTTGAAGCGCGACTCACTACGCATAATTTTTGTTAGCCAAACATGAGCAAAACATACACAAACATCTCCAGCTTACTTTCCGAAGCTTTTTCTTTTAATGAAAGTCCACGAAATTTAAAATTCCGAAGCAAATCACATTTTTAAAATGTTTAAGAAACCCCGTTACATTTCAATAGCTCTGCTGAAGTGGTTCAGAGCGTCGCTATTTCTGTGCGTCCCGTTGGAAGACAACAGAATTTGATCAAACGTTTGTGCTTAGGTACAGGTAGTATATTGCGAGTTTACATCCTGGTTGATATTATCTAATTTACATTTAATGGCTTGAGTGCCTCTTACATGTTGTAATTAAGGCCTCCGCCAAATCAAGCGTATTCACGGAGCAGGCGAACGCTCCTGCGTTTATTTTAAGACACAGTGTAAACGACACTATATGCGCTCGCGTGCGTCGAGCCTTGTTCATACGACTCGCGAGCGTGCGCCTGCTCGGTGCACACGCGCGTTTTAGCGTAAGCGCTTAAAAGTCCTAATAAGACATCAGTATAAAGAGAAATATATGCCTTACGCTATTTTAATAAAATCCATATATATTGTTGACACTGACAAAATTTAACATGACAATGGTAACAACAATGACAATTATTGCACGATATTAACTGCTACGGGTTTACACTGGGGACACACAGACAGACAGTAGTGAACGCGGGATGCACTCCACCTGTATAAATATATGTTATACAAATTATCTTGATAATAAACAAGGCTTCCAACTTCCAAGTAATTTACTGGGCAGACCGTAAACGCTCTTTTTTATACTTTAATAAAGCTATCTCATCTTTGCTATATACTTTTCTCGCGTTATAAAATATTAACGTCATAAACCTAGCAACACTCTCAACTAATTGCAAAAAATAGAAATCTTGCAATTTAAGTCCGGTTAATTTGGTCAGGGTGTTGCTAGGCGATGATTTCTCTATTTTTATGGCAAACTAACGAAATTTGAGAGTTTCACAAGGTCCAGTAATTTGTTTTCGTAGATAATTAGAATTTATTTTTATTATTCCAGTTACATTTTACTTATTCAACCATAATAAAAGTGAGTGTAATGCTGCCATACGCAATTATCGGTGTACAACTTTTATGTTCATGTAGCAATAGGTATTATTTATCAAATGAATAATAAAATATACTATACTAGCGCCCTTGTCTATTATCAAGAACTGAAAAATTATAAGTAATTTAATATACCACACTGTACATATATATATTGGACGTTGGTTATGCAATAACGTATCTTAGTATATATTGATCTCATAAGCCGTGTCAGACACATGGAAAAAAAATAAAAATAAACAAAACATCAGTAAAAACAATTTGTGCTTCATATATAAAAAAAAAAACAAAATACTGTTCGTAACTTCGAAAAAAATGCCAGAAAATGACACAAAAAATTTAACATTATGACGCACAAACACACATACCACACACGACACTACAAATCCACATTTAGTAAAAGGCAGTACGAGTGAGTCAAAAAACAGTTAAGAAAAGAGCAGTTAATGATTGCAGTAAGTTATAGGCACTTGGAATGAGAATAATACTAGAGCAACAAAAATAAACATTTTAAAAATAAATTCTGACTTTTATTTTTAACAAAATATATCTTCAGCTGGGGAATGTATAGGGTTAATACATAATGCTGTCCAATAGCCCAATAACTAAAAAGCGATTATTAACAAACAAACAAATAAATACAAACAAAAACGCGATTTTGTCTAGACATAACAACGATAAAATAATTAAAAAAATATATATTTATTACACAAATTGAATCTAATCCCAAACTAAAGAAACGATATGCTTGTATTATGGGTGTTTGTCAAAAATACTAATACATAGACATATTTAAATAGATACCAGAATGACTTAAATAAACACCCAGACCCAAGACTCGGGGTTGATAGTTGGACTTTTACCCCTCTATCAACGAGGCAACAGCCAAGCTCTGTCAGTTACACTTTAAAGATTAAAATAGGAATCGATTTTATTTAAATTTAGCATGATAGTAGAAAAATGGCGGTCGCACACATATTACTTTTTAATTATCAGTCAAATAATATAGTTTATCTGAGGTAATTATGGTAAGTATGCTGCGGACAAAGAGTATTTATGTATAGGTCATTACTGACTTATCTCATATTTGTCTTACATGAAGAAATGTCTATTATGTCTGTGGACAATAATCGCGTTTCTGTTGGTACCTTAATATTGTGTTCTATCAAAGCAGTTTAGTTACAAGGAGACAGCATATTGAAAATACATTTGTATAGCAGAAAACGTCAAGTATAAACATTAGGATACACAACAATTTGATAAGTGGTAGTGAAAATAAAATTTGTATTCAATATTATTTTTTATAAATAAACATATGGCAACGGAACAATTTGTACATGGCGAAAAGACACCCTTTAGGATTTGACTATATTCCATAAAATTCCCTAGTCTACATATATTATAAATTACGATAAGAAATGACGAAAACTAATAGCTACTTTATATAATAATACAGCTCTTAAGCGCTACGGTTGAATGCAATCATCACCTACTTTGGCTGTTGCCACAAATGATTTTGTTTCGTGGCAGTCATCAAATTCACAAACAATACCAGGTGACCATACGCGAGTCGAGCCTAAAACGATTTTAAAACACGATAAAAAATTATTTAAACATACATGTTTAAATCGCCCTTAGAAAAAAGTTGGTGTTCAAAGTACTACACCTCAGATCTGTAAAATTGTTAAGCGAAAAGAAAAACAAATAGGAACTCTACAACGTAAATTATATGAACGAAACCCATTTCCTTAACAAAATTACATGTAGTCACATAGTCCCATTGTTAAAACAACTTTAGTACGTTCGCGTTTAGAAAACAGTGACGTCATCAGCGTATGAACGCTCCCGACCAATCAAAAATTGAAAATTTAATTGGCCACCGCCTTTGCTAGGTTGATGATGTCACTACGTTCTGAACGCGGACGGTGAGCGAAAATAAAACAAATCAATGTAAATTTTGACGAAATGTTTACAATTTTCAGAAATTTACATCAATTTTAATTCTAACTGGATTCTAGTCTAGATACCAATTTATAAATAAGACCCATAATATTTAAATGTTAAATTCCACTAATAATTCACCGCGAACGCCAGATGGCACTGGGTTATTCACTAGTAAATATTACAGCTTACCGCTCAATTTGGCATTTCCTCCTATTGCAAAACATTCTCAATATACATATTATTATAAATAAATAAATTTATAGCCAGTGAAAAGATTTTATCTTATCACCGACAAAGGAAAGCGTATTCAACGTAAAAAGTTGAATCTAATATTCATTTTTCAGTGAAAAACGTCCTAATAAATAGAAAACATTGAGGAGAATATTCTAGATAAAGATATCTTCAGCGCCCAATAAAATTGCATTCACTTTTGTATAACTCAAAATAGTATGTTTCTGCTAAACATCTTCAATCGATATAAAAATATTAAGAACTATGAGTCTAGGAAAATGTCAATTTCAGAAATATTTCCAGCTGAAATTCGTTAATCATCACTTTTACAACATTAATAGTTTAACAGTAATCACAATTAAAAAATACACTAACAATTACATTAAAAATATAAAAATCAATACTGCATCATCAATATCAACAAAAAAAAATCCACAAATATAATCAAATAAATATTATCAAAGTACTATAGGAATAATGTTTTAATGCAATATTAGAGGGCGTTAAGTATTTGATCCCCTTCCTAAGCGTAATCTGTTGGAGATTGAATTAAACATGGCACTTTAGAACTTTGAAGTACACCATCATAGTAATCATTGCTTGGTTAGATTGAAATAATTAATTATATAATAAAAGCACAATATATCTAATACACAAACGGCCATAACAAGATTTTAATTTAAGAAATAACGGCACTTATTTAATAATAAGAATTATTTTTTCTTCAGTATTAAAAACAGAACAAGAGTTTATTCTAATTCATAAGAAACGACGTGTCTCGAAGTTTTTAACATAATTTTAATGTATTTTTTTATTTTACAGGAAGTATTCATAGACGGATTTCCTGTAGTAGAAAGAAGTATGATGAAGAAGAAGTAAAATACTTATCTCATTACTAAAGTTTTAAATTAAAGTTGTTTATCCGGTCTCAAATAAATTCGTTTATGTAAAAAAAAATCAAACCATTATAATAATAAAAACACCAAGAAAAAAGGAACTTAAATTTATACAAAATATTTTTCATAGTAAAATATATTTTAATCTAACCATAGCTTTAATTTAAAACAATAAGCGTTCAAAATTTAACTAACTGCAGTTAAACACATAAATATTTAAATACTTTTCTAATACAAATCAGGAATAAATAAAATGTAACATTTGATTAGTAACCGTACATTCAGTCAATCCGTCATAAGTACAACCATCCGTAGGACAACGAGGAGTTATGTATTGTGTTTTTTTGAGTTACTTGCCTGCTACGAGCGACAGTTGCTAGGTAATCTACCGACTACGACACAATGTGTTAATAAAATGATTTCTTCAATACAAAAACAAACGAGAGAGAGAAAAAAATGCAGTTTTGTTAAAATTTATTGCTTGTTTTTGTACAAATTGCCGAAGCTTGATATTTGTCCTTAACAACAAATAATCTTTGAATATTAAAACTAGTACCAACAAAAGAAGCAAAAATTTATCGTTATTATTTAAGTAACGACTATTATTCAAATTAGATCTACGATTTAGAACTCATAAAAAGAGCAATATTTCTTTGCGACTCAATTCCGCTACGAAGTGTTTTTCGTATTTTCACTGTACGATGACGTACGATTCTAAAATTGGTAGGTGAAATTTTTCTCAAAAGGATTGTTATTTATATGATGGATTGTTACTTACAAGACGGATTGATTTTAATTCATCGCTAATAATTCCCAATATTAAAACATAAATTCAATTCTACTAAATTTAAGCTGTTTACACACTATAAAACAGTGTGTTATTAAATTCTAATCAAGGTTACAATAAAATAAAATTAAAATGTCCTTTGGTATAAATCATAATACACTGTTTTATTTCTACACGTTTTTTAAATGGCTGTGGACTCAAAATATAAGTAACAAGGTGTCTGGTAAGTTAAAATAAAAAAATAATATTTTTTCCATTAAGAAAAAAATGCCAATTTTATTACTTTTTAGATTAACTATAAGATTGAACTTCGGAATTGTTTATTATACTACTTTTAGTTTTAGTAGTTCACAACAATTTTGTTTTTTTTTTGTACTTAAAAAATCTTGTTAATTTTTACTTGAACAATTATTAATTAATACAATATTAAAGTTTTAATCTTCTTGTAGTTTTATTCGTATTCTGATATTTTTTTCATTCGTGAATATCAGATTTTTTTTCATAATTATAGTAATTGTAACAACTCAATAAAATTTTACATAAAATTATATTGATGTTTAATAAAATAATATATACAAATTACATTTTTCGTAACAATGACTTTTTAAATACACTCTTTTACTTTCACATGTGATATTTCTTTTTATCGAAATATCTCTTATTAGTAATAAGCTCGCCCTTCGTATTGCCTTTATATATTTTTTTTGTTTTCAAATAAGGCCCCAATAATATAAATAAAAAAATATTTTGTGTCCTCAGCCTAAAAAAGACGTAATTAACAAAAAGAAATCTACAATGAAAGCCAATGAGAATAAATATATTAGGATGTGATAAAACTAATGGAGTTAGGGTATAACTAAAGCGATAATAAATAATTTAAGATTACGGTGTAGGGAGGGGCGGCGGCCGGCGACGGGTGGCGTTCATCGCACGTCGGTGAGGTTGCTCTTGTCACCGAACAGCTTCACGAGCTGCTCCTCGTAGTCGTCAATGTTTCGCTTCATAATCTCCATGCAGGGACCCAGCAAACGTTCGAACGTCTCCACGTCCAAAACTGAAACATATTAATACGGTTTCAAATAAAAACCTTGATAAAACATAATACATCAATTATTGTTTAGAACCTTTAACCAATATCTTTCAAATAGTACAGTTTAAAATTATTCTGGAAATTGAGATTTTCCCGTGATGAGGTAATAAATTCCCGCTCTTATACCATTGTCCCTATGCTACATTTTATATAAAATGATTTTTTAAAGTAAAAATAATGAAACTTCTTCCTTAAGGCAACGTCACACGTGCTATGTAAGTTAAGAGGATTTTCTGAGACTTAAAAGTGGGTACTTAAGTGCCCCCGCTTACAAAACAGCTTTTAAAGCAAGGCTTTACTTTTATTTACAAATAAGTTGTCACCAACCTTTTAAGTAAGCTCTTTACTTGGACGTCCTTAAATAGCAACGTGTGTCAATGTGTGTTTCAATCTTGGCCAACCAAAAAGTGCATTGATAACATTGATGAAAAAGATAATCCATTGCTGTATAAAAAGCTAACAAATAAACACAACGGTTTAAGATAGGCCAAGACAACCAGACCCGGTTGTCTTGTAGAGATAGCTTTGTTTGGCCACAATGGTCATAATATTTGTGGTTATTTGTATGGTATTTTGTTGTTATGGCAAATAACAAAACATCGCATACAAATAGTACAATCTGCAAACTATGTCGCTGTTAGAACATACTCATACATTTTGTTTGTTTGTAATTATGTGCACAAAAATAGTTTATTCGTAAATTTACTACGGTGCATCATTATGGCTGGTGATATAATGGTAAACTGTGTAGTATATGTGTAAATAGACCACCCAAAACCGCTTATTTCAATTTTTTTCAAGTATTTTCAAAGTACTTACATGCCACCTTAGTGGGTCCCACGGCGTAGGCGGATGCAGCGCGAGGTTTGTGAGTGACCAGAGCTAGCTCACCGAAGTAACCACCTTTGCCTGTAACATTCACCCCAAATTAAGATTTCAATGCAAAACTAAAGCTACTGGTGTCTATATAATGGTGGTATCGTTGGTCAAGTGGCTAGCGTACACGCTAAACTACACCCGATCAACCGCGAGGCTCGGGTTCGATTCCCGACGGGGGCAGGCATTTGGGTGATGAACATTTAGATGTTCGCATTTCCGGGTCTGGGTGTTTATTGAATTTATTCTGGAATCTATTTAAGTATTTCTATGTATTAGTATCGTTGACTAGCACCCATAACACAAGCATATTATTTGCTTACTTTGGGGTTACATTTCAATTTGTGTAATTTGTCCAGGGAATTTAGGGATTTTAGGAAATTTTGTTGCGCATTTACCAAACTAATTTTAAGTTATCACTATCTTTCAACGATTTAGTGCTACCAGATTAGTTAAAACCTTTAGTGCTGTCTAAATAGTTTGTATTGTTATATATCTACAGATTTTTAATCTATACCTCGGGAAATATTGAATAAAAAGTCACGAGTTGACATGTCGCCAAATCTGTCATGTCTTAAATGTTCCATTATTCCATCTATTGTTTTCTTTTTGTTTCATTGTAAAAGACAGCATACACTTATGAAGAATAGCAAAACGAACTGTCATAATTGGGCCCCCTAACTGTCGCACCCAGCTTGATGTCAGATTCTACACATTTGCAAAAACTTACCAAGCCGTTTGATCTCATGCTGGTTTCCATCGTCGCGCGTCAGTTGGATGCTAACTGCGCCGTCCTCGACGAAATACATTCCGTCCGCGGTGTCGCCCTGTCGGATGATCAGCTCGCCGTCCACCAGCGTGCGGGGTAGCAGGGCGTCCGCTAGGTTAGCGCGCTCGTATGGCTGTAACAACACACAAACATAACTTACAAATCCTTGAAACAATAATAATTAAACCTTCGTGAAACCAACGGCACGTATCTTCGTCGTACAAAATGTTATTGTATTCACTGTTATGAAAACAAACTGCAAAGTAATAAAATTCCTGTAACACTAACGAACTTATGCGCAGGTAGCAATACAAGGAAGTATAAGTATGTCAGAGTTTCATGAATTCGGGTCTATGAACCCCATTCGCCGGGTTCATGTATCCACGTCAAACACGAGCCATGTATCCACCTCAAAAATGAATAAATTAATAGCTACAATTTACAATGTTAGCTATCTTACATTTTTCACTATTCAAACTTTTCTGGGTGCGAATAATTCTTACCTAACTGACTGAACTCTTTCCTGTTTTCCTATGTCAATTACAAGCACACATTGTTTATTTACTTATTAAATTGTTTAACCAAAATAATTTCAATACGACAAAAATGAGTAACGTAATTGATTCATTGAGGCCAAATCGATAATTACTGAACGGACTGTTGAATGCATGATTGCGGTAATAAAATACAATAAAACTAACCATAGGGTTGACAATCACAAAAAAAGTTATCATTTATTAATTGAAATTTTCTAGTTTACAATTTCGAGAAAATTTTCATAGTTATTTTGCAATTGTATGGGTACATAGAAAACAGTGAGCAATTTATAAACCTCAATAAAACACGTCGCATGTCTAAAGATGAGAAGAAGCATTTCATTTCCTTTCGAGGACCAAGTAAACGAAAGAGAACGATGTAACTACCCTTTCGGCTGCTTATTTATTTAATTTACGCAATTTCATAATTTTTAAATTATCAAATCGTATAATAGTTAAGAATTTAACACTTTGTTGTAAGTAATGACGTCAAATTACAGTATGCAAATAAAAAAAGTCGAAAAGTATCGAAAAGTAACGTATATTCATTTGACCGTTAGAAATAATCAAATATGAAGAATTACAAAGTGCATTTAGATTGTGCGGGAATCTGGATCCATAATGACCTACTTTTAAACTTTACGTCGCAAAGCTAAAAATCATGATGGATTCATAATTCAAATACTTTTTGATAGTACCGCATTGTGTAACTATTAAACAGACTTCCAACAACATTGTTAGGCCATCTGTTTCGAGAAGTTGAATTATTTGAATAAAAATCTCATCCTAAATATGAACATCGGTTACGGTAGTAGTATTAAATATGTCCCGCGGAAATGCAAATGCTTTATTTTATCGTTTCTATTAGTGAATCCACGTTTTTAAATGATAAAACTCAAACCTTTTTTATCTAAAATTGGATTGTTAAACTTTAACATACTGCCACGTCATCCACAGTGTATCATGTTCTTGGTTGCTGCCAATTTTTTGACAGTGTTTAGTTAACAGGTAAAATATTTTTGTGTTAATTTTTCGTGTTTTACGTGATCATAATTTCTTAGTACCCATAATTAGAAGAGAAAAATACACTGTTTTTTAGCAATTTAATACCGTCATGACTAGTGTAAACGATTACGTAACTTGTAAGGAAACCCCAACTTTCCGTTTATTCCTTTTTTTAAATTTCACCCAATATTTTTTGAACCGAGATTGTACTGCTTTAAAACAAATAGACTAACAAAGTTTATAAAAGAATTGACAACCCTAAAACTACACTGGACATAAAACTTTTTAGTCTAGTGTTACAACTTTAGAATAGTCTTTATGATCGCAAAGCATATGTTTATTATGTTAAAAACGTAATTAGGTGCTGAAAATATTTAAAAAAAGATGGTTGTATTTGTTATAGGAACGTGACGAACCCTTCACTCGCTAATGGAACGACCTATTGATATTGCTGTATTATTCCATTAATACAATTTGTTTGCTTGCTCTCGATTCATATTTGAACGTTTAGATTGAGTTGTACATAAATATATTATAATTCGGAGTCGAACATGGGTTGATTTAAACCGAGTTTCAAAAAGGAGGCGGTTATAACTTAACCTTCTTATTTTTTAATTTACATCAATTGATTTCTGTTAATTCCGGACCGATTTAAGAAAACTTTTTTTTATTGAAAACAGTGTACTTTTGAGGCGGTCCCACAGTTACCAAGACTGGATGTGATGATAGAATTCCAGGAAAATACTTAATTTTTGTGTACATAAGACATAATTTATTTTATACTAGCTGTTTCGACTTCGTCAGCATAGAATACAAACTTTTTTCACACATACTCTTATCCCCTATTATAGTCCTTTGGAGATTGATTCTGAAAAAAAATTTAGCCTATGTTTGAACTCGGATCTTCAACTACATGCATCTCAATGACTCCGTCTGTCTGTTTGTCGCTTTTTCACGCTCAAATCGCTGAACCGATTTTGATGAAATTTGATATGCATATAGTTAAAGATCCGAATTTAAACAGAGGCTAATTTCCGACAATCTGCAGACAGATAGAGTCGGTCTGTCTGTTCCTCTTTCTTTTTCTCAAATCTCTTTCGCAAATCTAACAGTATGGATATTTATTTATATTTTTATTTCACTTTGAACATTTTGAGTGTAGGGACACAGTGTTAATTTATTCAGGACACGACGCGGACACGAGAGAATACAATTAGGAATTAAAAAAATATTTTCACACCCATATCCCCGAAGAATTAGGCACAGGCACAACCAGGGCACCTACGACTAGCCGAAGACACTAAGTTCCACATTTATTATCCCACAAGAGTTAAAAAAGATAAGCAATTACTGAAATTTAACTTATATTTCAGTAACTACTTATTTATTAATTTTTGCAATTTTAATGCGCTGTAAATATTATCCCGATATTCTAAGTCGGTCTGGGATAGCGAAACATCTATAAAACACCTATATTATTGCTCCAGCTATTACGCAATAATTAAGCTTTGTATGTTTTATTTTCCGCTGTACATGATTTTAACAGGTTCCACCCTATAGGCGGCAGGGGTCGTGGCCCGTAGGTCATAGTTCACGATCACGCCGCCCCAATAAACGTTGGCTGGCCCAAGGCGATAATCAATGCTGGATTTCAACTTCCAATGGAAAATTTTAAACACATTTTCAATTACATTTACTACCGATTGTTATGTAGATGTACCAACTAAACATCAGTTAGAATTACCAATAAAAAATCGGGTTTTCATGTTCAAAATGATTCATTGAGTATTGATTTTGGAAGTGACGATTATGTCGCTTTGATCCCGGGGTCCTTAGAATTTTAACCCAGTTGGCTTCACCATGACCAAGAGCAGGAGGCCACCCTCTCCGGTTTTGCGACAACTCACAAGAATTAAATATGGATACCAGAGCCCCACTCATTTCTCCATATTTAACGACAGTGTTCGCCACTATCATTTTCAGGCGTGGAAAATTAGACAACTGGTAAAGTTACGCAAATTCAGGTTTGCAGCGCACCACTTTCTATATCTACAGACGAGAAGTATTTCTTACAACTAGAATATCAGTCTACGTTTTTGCTTTTCACTGTTATAAATAAAGTACTTATCTTCACGCCAAGTCACTAACGTGGTAGGTAGAGTGTATCGATTGTAAAATGTCACGATCCTTGTAAACCTCCCTCACTTCCTTCACATTCATAGCTTATTTCGTGCAAACACGCTGGTTTCCGAAACTCTTGACAATACCTTCCGAAAACCCCGATCATTTTCATTTGCATTGTATATATATTTGTCAATCTTTCATCTGTCATTCTTTCCACAGACCGAAGCAACGGAGCCGTTTTCAATTTTACATCATCACTTTCTTTCATTTCCACTCTTTCTTGGATCTTATTGTTAAGAATGGGCTCCACGAGCTTGACACCACAGAGATTTTTGGTAGCGCTCTCATTTATTCTACTGTCATGCTGTTTTTGACACTCACAACTCTCGCTTCCATAATGTAACTTTGGGATAAAAACAGAATTATGGACTTTCAGTTATGGAATTATGGACTCAAAAGCTTGTTTTGAAATAGGTTACCCAACGCTCCAATCACATATTCCCTGATCATACTCTTCTTTTTACATCCGATACTTTCTGAATACCGTTTGAATATGTCAAATTCTTATCAACCCTCTATAAGGTGGGTAGAGAGTAACTCTTTATATATATCTTAATGTATATATTTCTTGTGTTCGTGTGTTTGTCACTGAACTCTTCATAAGCGACTGGAGCGATTTTGATGATTTTTTTGTGTATGTTGAAGGGAATTCCGAGAATGATTTAGATTCACAATTTGGTCTACTGGAAAGTTTTTTTTTATTTTTTCATTTGTAAGTTGTCGTTGATTTTTAAATGTGTTACATTGTATCTAGCAAACTGCGCTACTCGATAGTGCTTCGATGAAGCATCAAATATTATGTAGCAGCTGTTAATGTCAAGCGATAAGAAGTTTGCTGGGTCGGCTAGTATCTTATAAAATCTTATTGTAAAGAAAGCTATATTAGTCGTAGAAACTGATAATCCAATGTATGTACCACCATATATGCGTACATTTATGCATGCATTTGACACACATGTTGTTCATCAGGTTTATATCGCCATTATCTTTCACCAGTATTCTCACACACCTGTTTACTTATTTTTAGCATTGAGATAGGCAAAAGATCGACTTATAGGGATTAGAGGTAATCCCCGGAGTCCCGAGACTAATCCTTAATTTTCGTTCACGTGGAGCGAATCCTTGACGACATAGATTTAGGCCTTGACTCTTTGATAAGAAATGAATAAACATGTAAGAAAATTTGCTCTAGCATTATTAATTAGGTACAAATTTTAATGTGCCTGTTTGAAATATTGTAAATCTGTTTCAAAACACAAGATATTATACTCAAACTTAATACAATACGGTTTGATTAAATAAAACTAACTGTATACAAAAAATAAAAAATGGAACACTATGATATCAATGGAGAGTGATATGCTGTGTGTTTGTTTGCGAGGAATGATCCGTAATTCGGTGATCCGCAACAGTAGCCGCACAGACCTCGCAGAACCGACAACCGCTGGGGAAGAAAGGTTCTCGAGTGGCGGCCCCGCACCGGAGGACGTAGTGTTGGACGACCTCCCACCCCGTGGACGGACGATCTGGTCAAAGTCGAGGGGAGTCACTGGATAGAAGCGGCTGGTAACCCTGACTTGTGGTGCTCTTTGGGGGAGGCCTACGTCCAGCAGTGGACGTCCTCCGCCTTTAGATGATGATGATTATATAAAACCTCCCCCACCTCAAGGCTAAAAATCACGATAATTCGAGTATTTAGAGAACCCTACCAATTGGGTGAAATACGAACAAAATGTGCATGCTTGCATGAGTGCGTACGTATGTGTGTATACGTGCGTATGGTGTATACGAGGGCC
>NJDC01005526.1:73689-98046 GCA_002245475.1 Calephelis virginiensis
TGAAAACTACTCGATAGACTTCAAAAAGTATTTACTGCACGATAGTAAAACTCTTTTGTAACAACAGAGCCATGGGGCGATGAGGCTAAGTAATTATTGAAGGCCCCTCGTATATGTTTTGGGTTGGACAAAAAACAGGAACTGTCAGCGGACACGATAGGTATTGACGTTTGTTTTACCAGTCATTGAATCAGGAATAAGCTAGCGTGCAATTGACTGAAATTTATATGCATACATTTTGTCAACCATCATTCAAACGTAATTCAGTGACTGATGCAAAATTGACAGCAAAACCTAACGTATAATGCCCGTCGTCCGTCGACCGTCTGTATATACACATATGCGTGCATAGCCTCTTTTTTCCAAACTAGTAAGAGAGATTATTGAGCGACTACCGGTTAAAATTTGCTAGTTTGAGAACTGCTTTTCATTTTTATACAAAAACTAGCTGACCCGACTTTCGTTCTCCTGTTCCTATTTGAATAATTAAATATTTCTTTTTATGAACCTTCTCCGGATTATAAGCACAACAAAAAAATAACAAAATTGGTTGATCCGTTCTCGAGTGATTCAATGAAAAAATAAAATGGGTATTCTTATATAAAAAATAATAAAAAAAATAATTAAATGAGGCCGTAGACATATACAGAACTGAAACTCCGGTCTCAGGTTGACATCTCAGCACTACCACCTTTGGTGTCTCTAGGCGGCATGAATTTCTTACCATCAGGAAATTCGTCTACTTGTTTGTTTTCTAATATTATAAAAACCTACCGAAGCCTCACTGGAACAGGTAAATGGTCGAACTAGTAAACGCTGTTTGGACGCGGCGAAGATATGTGTTCCAAAAGACTCAACATTAACTATACCGAAGACCGCGTGAAGGAGGAAGAGGAGGTAACGGGAACCTGATATTACTATACCTAAACGTGAGGAACAAACGCGATTAAAGCTGAGATGATGGCGATCGCTTTGTAGTCTGGTGTTGGTGTTAACTGAATACGGTCTAGGGTTCGATTCCGGGCTCGCGAAACTCAAAATGTGTTTTATTTTAATCTATATACATAAAAATGTATCCCCATTTTGCGTGGTCGTTGCATTACGTCTGAGCGGATGAACCAATGATGCTAATTCTTTTTGTTTTGTTGTATGATTGTCAGGAGAACGTTCTTATGAAGAGACAAATTGAAAAAATTGAAGAAAAAAAAATACTTATTTCTTTTCATATAAACCGTTAGTAGCTGTTAATGTCAAGCGGTACGAAGGTCGCTAGTTTTTTAATTTAAAAAAAACAAAGTTTCCTTTATACGAGCTACCTGGTACAGGAAGGCAGATGGTCTATTTTGCAAAGAAGCTTTACAAGTATCATCAGCTTTACAAGTCCATTACTATTTTTACGTAGTTTATATCGAACATTCTGCATCTGAGCCCTTACCACGAGTTTACGGATTGTCAAGTTTACTATACTCGCTACCCTCTCTGTAAATTATTTGTATGAAAATTTTGAACAGCGCCTCTACTGGTAACTAGGAGAAACACATTTTTAGACCAAAAGTGTAACAGATTTCGACACGTAACTTACCAAACGTAATCTTTACCAACTCATGGTAAAGGCTCTGATAGTAGGTACTAGGTACACATAGACAATTCAATAAATTAAGCTTTTTAAAAAAATATGCTCCCATTGATGGGTCCTGAATAAATATTTTTAAAAGAACTATGTGGCGAGACGGGCAGTATTTACATTCTATGTTTTTATTGAAAAAGGTTTTTGTAGTATATTTTTAGATTGTTGTTTCACAGAAAAGTCAACAGGGTTTTACATTTTGTTGCAATGGTTACTATTATAATGGTCGAGTATAAATTGGAGCACGGCTGGCCTATCGTGGATTATTAGCAGACTCCACTACAGCTAGATCTGTTCAACACTTACAGCCAGTTTCCAAAACGCCAATCATCTTGATTTAAATAAATAAATAAATATAATATAGTTCATGAGCAAAGGGACTTATTCGGGGGTCACTTGGGTGAACTCGCAAAATTTACTTTCTATGTATGATGCTATGTTAGTTAATAATTGTTAATAGTAACAATTATTTGTCGCTTTTGTAATAAGATATATAATAACTGGTTTAGTTTTAAGGATGGCTACGCTATCGCATTAGGTTAAGATGGCCTGTAATGGTAGGGTAAGCTTATTAACAAAGAAATAAATAAATATTCCTGGACAAGCTACACAAATCGAATTTAACCCCAAAGTAAGTAAATTATATGCTTGTGTTAAGGGTGTTATAGTCAACGATTTTAGTACATAGAAATAATATTTATTTCTATTGATACCAGAATAAATTTAACAAACACCCGGGAACATCTAAAAGTTTATCACACAAATACTTGCCCCCGTCGGGAATCGAACCCGAACCTCGCAGTTGGTCAGTGGAGCTAGGCGTGTAACCTCTCAACCAATGAGGCGGTCATACTGTAATTTATCTCTTCAAAACGGCTGTTATGGAGAGATAAGTCGCAAATTAAAATTGATAAACGTTTCGGAAACTGGCCCTAAGGCCAAATTTATTCAAAATATTTCTAAAAGGCTAATTACCGCCAAAACCGATCTAGATCGTATAGAAGTCTATTTGGCGATTAGTTAGTAGTTGTGTTAACAGAGACAACTAAGATCCGACCCGCCTTAACACAAAAATATTTAAATGCCTGTTTAGCTAACACTGGTAATTTTGTTGCGCACTCACTAACTTTAAGTTATCGTTGTCTCCTTCCAACGAAAGTAACTGAAAGAGACAAAACACTTATAGTGCTGTCAAATTAGACTGAACACGTCATTTCTCCGGACGTTTAATCTATCACTCCGAAAACGTTGATTAAAAACCTCACAATTTGACATGTTCGGACTAATATGACATGTCTAAACTGTTCCATCTCTTTTGTTTTTATTTCGTTTGAAAAAGATAGCATGCATCTAAATAACTTTAGTTTGTGAACAGCAGAATCACCACCACTGTATAAAATTGACTTTCAACCAATAACATGCTACACAGGGATGACGTATCAACATTTTATTGGTCGAGATTCCAATTTTAACATTGTTTAGTAAAATGCGTGTACGACAAGCGGTAAAGTTTTTTTGTAGTATTAATATTTTAAATGAAGAAACACTTGTACTGTTTTACGTAGCACTCATAATTTATTATTTTATAAATAGCCTACTGGTTTCACTTAAAACAACATCATCAGGGCTAAAACTTAAACTTAGGCGATTTTTTTAATATAAAATAAATTATAAGTGACACATAAACAGTACAAGTGTTTCTTCATTTAAAAATATAAACCTTTGGAAGTTTTACCAAGCGTCGACGTTTTGTAGTAAGATAAGATGTTTCCAACACTTTTGTCCAATGTGGCAATAAGAGTTTTTAGAGGTTATTGCCAAAATCTCTACTTATAAAATAGCATGTCCTGACTGACTGATCTATCATCGCCGAGCATAAACTGTTAGAGTTACAGCCTTGGAATTTGGTATGTAGGATAATTGAATTGAGTAGACACCTACTAAGGACGGAATTTTGGAAATTCTTCCTCTAAGGGGGTGAAAAAGGGGCTGAAAATTTGTATGGAAGACCATTTTTAAGTTAGAAATTATTTATTTCGTATTTAAGCGTTTCTGGAAATTCTACCCCTGAGGGTTGAAATAGGGGTTGAAAGTTTACATGAAAGTCCTTATTAATGGGCTATAATAATCAGTAAATATATTATTAGCTGCCACGCGAACAAAGCTGCGGGCAACAGCTAGTCAAATTTAAATTAACAGCGTCGCGTCGGTGAACGTCGATTGATTTAAAACGCGTTCGAAGTCGCCGGCAGAGCTATATTTTAACAGGCGATATATTTATTCTCCCGTTCGACCAGTCGGGAATGATATAAATTTTTAATTTAGAGTTATGGAATGGCAGCAGGTTGTGCCATTTCCATGATGGGCAAGTGGGTCGGGAAGCTTTCACGCGACTAATAGCTTCACTTTGGTCATTCGTTTTCTTTGTACATTTAAAAATGTTTATACTTCAGTCATATTACTTAGCTACTTTATAGGCCACAGATGCCTGTTCAGTGCGAAAAATACGTATAGGTCATATAGGATAATCTGAAACATTGTCGAACAGAGATTTATTAAATAAATTTATTTATTTGAGGAACATGTGTGTTAAAAACATATAAGCATTACGGTGTGCAAATATTAAAATAATATTTATAGAAATGAAATATTTTAATTTATTAAAAGCTGAATAATTTAAACACCGGTGAAACAAACTCCTCGGCAACCATGACTTCTTTATATAATCTTTAGTCATATAATTTAGGGGTAGGGTGTGACGACCCCTAATGGGGTAATTATGTAATTTTTTGGGGTTTAGTTTCGTAGTTTGTAATTTTTTTGTATTTCGATTGGACTATAGATTATTATTATTATTAGTAAAGTGTTAATACTAATACTGTCATTTCCCCAGTACTTGGTGTTAGTTTTTTTTTCACGTCCATATCCCTGGAAGAAGTAGGCATAGGTACAACTAGGGTACATGCTAGGCGAAGCCACTAAGTCCCACAACATGATAGGTGGCAGGCCTATTGCCAACCGGGCACATCACTAATGCCAGACTATGTTGTTTTATTATAAAATTTAAAAAAATTAAGATAAATTCTTTTTGTTACCCGACCCGGGGATCCAACCTGGGACCTCGTGGAGTCAAGTCCTACACTGGAATGCTAGACAGATCACAGAGGGAATTGGTGCCAAATGTAGAGTTTATGAGTATTCGTTTCTCAGACCATATTTTTTTCTGAAACTTTTCAATTTCATGCATAATTTTACAAGATTTTGTTCCATAATAACTTTTTACAAACTACAACCAGAAAAAAGATAAAAGAAACCAGTAAAGTCCGTATCAAGTTACGGCTTGCTCAAGGTAAATAGGGATTATTTTTATTTATAACGTAGTCTAAGGACAAGCTCAATTTCATGGCAATAAAGTTACAACTTCCCTGTCCGATTACACTTTAAAAAAAACCTACTCAAAAATCTGGACATACAGTAGCATATTACGGAAGACTAAGAAGAAACTAGTCATCAATCCCGTTTTTTCTATCTTCCTATATGGTGCGAAGACCTGGACCCTAAAAAAGGATAACCGTCTACATATCGACGCTTTCGAGATGTGGTGTTGGTGGAAAATGCTAAGAGACCACTGGACAGATTACTGGACCAATGCATCCGTTTTGGCTGAACTTAAAATACCGATGAGGCTTTCCACCGTATGCTTAAGATGTTTCGAATGTTTTGGTCACATTGCGGGGAAAAGAAGCCGTAACTTGGAAAAACTGCTGCTGACGGGCAAAGTGAATGGGAAAAGACCTAGAGGAAGAAGCCGCTGGTTACACTAAAAAAATACACTGAACTAGCTCTACACTGAAAACGAATGTCTGCATTCATATCGAAGAAGATAGAACAAGGTGGCGGATGGTAGTCCAGGAAAAAGTGATTTAGCATTGAGGACCAACGACACTAGGAAGAGAGGACCCATAAATATTCCACGCGCGTTTAATCAGAAAAATCGTTTACCAGAAAAAAAAATGTTACAAGAGTACTATATGCACATTCGTCATTTCCCGTATTGAGAGTATCCCAAATATTTTTCTGGAATATACCGACAGTTCATATCATATCCCGATACAGATCTTTTACGATATTATGAGATTTTTACGAGGTCACTCATACGCGTTGCTAGCAACGGCTCCGGATTTATATTAAAATACGTAATCCAATATTTGTTTATCTGGGAAATCACGACGCCGCTGGCAACTTGGCTTCAGGCTCATCCGTCATTTCGCTTGCTTACGTCAGAGATACGCTACACAGTGACACTGCATATATAACTTGGGCTAATTTTTAACCCCTGACGGTTAACTAGGAGGTGTTATAATATACGTGTATAATATAAGTTTCCCCCCTCTCTTACTCTCTGTGTCTGCGCTTGTGTACGCGTGTTTGTGTAAATCTGTCTGTGGCATCGTAACTATTGAACGGATAGACCAATTTCTATGCGGTTTTTTTGTTTTGTTGTTTTTTTGTTTACATTACATAACTGTTTTCTCGGGGTTCATTTAAAATGAATTTATAATTAATATATATTTTTGTCTTGTATTATATTTTATCGTCTATTGTTTGTTTAATTAGTACTTACATTGTATTGTGTGACCTTATGTTAATAATAGTTTAAAAACAATAAAACAAATTTTAAAGCTGTTTAAATTTAATTATTGATAAACGGTTGGTTTTTTTTTAAGAGACAACCATGGTCTATAGACACCATAGATTTCGTACGTCTTGCGGTAGGGGTGTTAGATCAATTGTGCAATTCTATCAGCAATCCTACTTTCCGACATACATGACACTGTAAGAATAGATAAGGTCTCGGGTTCCTACCCATTCCAGTTGGAGAACCGGGCAATGCACTCTACCCCCAGTGATCTTGTTGGTGATGACCTATTTAACTTGCCTGGCAGAAAGGCATATACGTCATAACGTCATGACGTGTTCCGGTTCGGATGGTAAGGTAGCCGGTAAACTTACTTTTGCTCGAGGCCTAACATCCTGACCTCAGGTTGGCAGCGCACCATTACCATCTTTGATGTCTCTAGGCGGCGTGAGCTTCTTACCATCAGGAAATCCGTCAGCCTGTTTGCCTTCCTATAACATAAAAAAAAGGCAGATGGTCTCTTCTACACCAGAGAATAAGATCCACAAGAGGAATGATGTTGAATGTTCTTGGTGTCGCGATTTAGGAACGTGTGCAAGTGCCACCGCCTAACAGCACGAAACACGATGACTTTTATTTTAAAACTCTATCCTCATTAAAATTTAAAGCATTCATGTTCGGTTGGCGATACGCTTGCCACCTATCACACTGTGATACTTAGTGTTTTCAGCTAGACATGGCCTAGCCTAGCATCACTGCCTTCATCTTAGTGGATATGGGCGTGAAGATACTTTCATACATGTTCATATTTTACTTGTAATTTTCTCGGTTTTTCTATTCATAAGAACCTTCTCCTCACCATAACTAATACAACAAAAAAGAATTAACCTAATTGGTACATCCGTTCAGGCGTGTTGCGATGACCTAAGGAAATGGGGATTCATTTTTATAACAAGATCACCCGATCCACATATATGTATTCAATTTACTATGAATTACTTACTATTTTTTGGAACGAAGTTCTTTATTGCGCGTTGTGAATCCCCCATTCAGACGGAAAAAATTCTTATGAAAATGTTGTCACGACACTTTTTGCTCTGTGGTCTAGCGGTTCAGTAGTTGGACTTGACTGCATGAGGTCCCGGGTACGAGTCCCGGGTAGGACAACTATTTTTTTTATTTTTCATTTTCTATAATTTTATTTTCTTTTTTTAATTTCATGTTTCTCTGTCTGTCTCTCTCTATAAGAGAGATAGAGATAGAGATTACTAGAGATTGAGAGAGGGGGGGGGGAGAGAGAACTTCGTTCCATCCGGGTGTCCCTTGACACCTCTCAACTTTTTTATTTTATTCGTCTTTATACTTACATAAAATATCTACACAACTGGTATCACATTTTTTTTGAAATGGCTAATATGTTGCTGACCGCGAGGTTTTTACAATTTCACCGGACTATACGGAATATCACTTATAAAGTCTAAGCCAAACCTTAGAAATTATTTACCTAAAGTAAAAAAAAAAGTAAAAAACGAAAAGCTCCTATTTTAGCAACGCTAAGCGAGATTTTTGGTAGGAAAAAAGTTATTGGCACGCGTCACCCGTTTATTGCAAAGTGCAGCGGAAAAAAGCTTTGTCAAAGGGTTCACTTTGTCCAGCAATATTCACTATTCGCTGTGCACGCGACTTCGGCAAAATATAAATGTTTAGGTAATTTCGATTTTTTTTAAAACAAAAGTAGCTTCAGTTATCCCTTGTTACATCAGATACCTGCCAGTGACAGTTCTGTCAACGTCGGTCCAGCTGTTTCAGACATAAGCCCGAACAACCCAGACAGAAGCCCGACAGACAGACAAAAATTGTAAAAAAAATATATGTAGGTATTATGTATTCATATGCTTTAAGTAAAAGAGGTTATTTTAACAGTACAAACAGACACTGCATTTTCATTAATTTATATAGAGTATATTTACTAATAATTTTATATTTACTAATAATCCACCTTCCGTCACGCGAAAGTTAGCCGAAGAAGCGAGGGTTTTTATTCCGCTAGGAGCATGTAGCGACCTCTTTATCTACTTATCTTGATTTATGGACTATTGTATCAAGATAAATGTTCTTCTTTAACAGTTCATTGCACACATAGTAAAAAAAATAAAAGAATACAAACAATTTCAAGCAAAAAGAAAGCTTGTTTTTATAATTATAGTTCATCAAATATATAAATAATGTCCTGACAAATATCATTAATTGATCTAACTTCAAATTATATAAAACTAGATGTTGTCCGCGTGGTTGATGGTTCACAGGAATTTTTTTTCGGGATTAAAACTATCCTGTGTGTTAATCCAAGTCACCCTCTATACGTTTGTGCCAAATTTCATGAAAATCGGTTCACCAGTTTTTGCGTGAAGGAGTAAGCAAATTATATTATTGTCTTGTGGGTGTTAGTAAACAATAATTCTAATAGATCGAAATACTTTAATAGATACCAGAATAAATTTCATAAACACCCACATCCAAAAATTATTCATTCATCCACACAAATTTCTGCCCACATCTGAAATCAAAACGAGCCTTTAGTCAGTGGAGTTAGGCGTGTACGCTAACCCCTCGACCAACGAGGCGAAAATTAAATAATTTTGATATGGGTGTTAACCAACAACAATTAATATAGAAATACTTAAATAAATACTTATTTATTATTATATACATATACTTAGAAATACAGAGTTTTTATGTTCATCACTCCCATCGGAAATCACTCGAAATGACGGATGTGTGTTAGCGTTAGGCGTATACGCTATCCAAAGTATAGTGTAAAAATCGCAAGATCAGCAACACATTACCCTTAAAAAAACGCAATGCTAAAAAGTCGCCTAAAGATAGAGGACAAATTACAAAATAAAAAAATAGGTTTCTACTAGGAATAAGGGGTGTAAGAGTATGTGTGGTGACTAACACTGGTGAAAGAGCAAATGCTCACAACAATGGTATCACCAATCAAAGTTCACCAATAAATTAAGGTCTAAATTTGACTGAAGACTGAAAATAATTGGGAAATCACTTTATAAAGATTGCAGCGTAACGCTCGATATCGATGTCGTTTAACCTAAGAGAAAGACGACGACGTATCCAATTTTTTTATAAAACTTGTAGGTAAAGTTTCAGTGAAGCAACTTCTACGAGTACGTCGTCCCTCTTCCGATGTTTTTTCCAGGAATCGAGGAGCACAATATAAATATGAACAGTAGGAAAACTACCTACAAACATTTGAAAACGGAACACTTAAACAAACGTGAGCATTGACGAGACTTCTAAGTGTTTTCGCAGTGATGTCAAAACTTGTAGTCACGTTGTTATTAACGGTTTCCGAGATCTTTTCAAAATTACACGAGCGTATTCGCCTTTCGCTGAGATTAATCGGCACCTTGAGATGATTATCTACTTATTTTCTTTTTAACAATTTTTGAAGCAGTTATTTGAACTTCGATTGATAAAAACACAACAACCCTATTGCTTCCATGGAGTGTAGCTAAGTATTTTGACAACTAAGCTTTGGTTCAATACTGTTTATTATTCTACTGTACCAAGAGATAGGGGAGGTTGTAGACTCAACACATGCAGGAAGGCAGCAGTCTTCAGTTCATGATAGATGTAAGGAGGTTAGTGATCCATCCGTATGGAAGTTCCAGGTGACCCTCTAGTAGAGCATTTCTAATAACTGTGATTAAAAGTATATCATCTAGGATTCAGCAAACCGTTTATCCAGACACCGTTATAATTAAATAAATTATATAGCGACGGAAAACAAACGTATTTTCTAATTATGCTTTTACGGTAAATATTTTAATGAAGGGTAAATATAACTGGCACGTGGGTTGCACCGTGAAAATAAGGTACGGAGATTAATTAACTGCGCAACTAATTAAATGATTTGTTATTTAATTAAAAATATTTATTACGGGTACCATAAATCTAGTAGGTAGGTATTGAAGATGAAGAAACGGTAGCTGGTTGTCAAGAAACAAGATACATGTAGTATTGAAACCACCATCAGGAATCACGTAAAGCATGTGAAATGTTGAAGGTAGAATGAGGAAACAGACTCTACATTCAAGGACGTAAGTGTGAAGAACAATTTGGATCAACTAAGTCATTTTCCCCTATATTGGTTCGGGTCCGCCGAGTAGAATAGACCATCTGCCTCTTAGCCAGGCAGCTCCTATGAGGCGAGCATGGGTCATGGGTCAGTATCAACAAGACCACTGGTGGTAGAGTATTGTGCAGCAACTTACGGAGAGGGATCCACTGCTTTAATTACTTCTGCAGCCATAATGTTCTTCTGTAGCCGGTAGACTTGCACGATTGGCCTAACATCCCGGCCACAGGTCAGCAACGCATCTATAACATCTATGGTGACTATAAACTACGGTAGTCTCTTACACAAAAAGAAAACTCGTGCCAATTAAGATGAGAAGTTAAGTCTTATTACAGATAAATTATTTGAGACACGTACAAAAATCTTCAGGACTGTATCCCGTTTCAAAACGCGGTTTTTTGAACAGCTCGGCCTTTTCTAAACGCGGGTTTTGGATCAGCTCAGCCGTTTCTAAACGTAGATTTTGGATCAGCTCAGCCGTTTTAAACCGCGGGTTTAGTATCAGCTCAGCCGCTTCAAAAGGCGGGGTTTGGAACAGCTCAGCAACTTTGGTTGAAGAGTAACAGTTCCATACATATTTCTATCTATCCTTTTTCCCTAGTAACATTTTTTCACTAACTTTGTGTAAATACAAAAATGTCCATTAAAATTGAAATAATATTCAGCTTCAACTATTTCCATCCGCCGATTATCATATTGTTTTGTAGAACAATTGCTACAACGTCAGCGCAGTACGTGGAATAGCTAGAATTAAATTACTTCTACAGTAACCTAAAACTTAGTAGCCGGTAAAGCTAAAAAACAACATGCACCTATTTCGAAGTGAACTGGGAGATCAATATTTTGAAATAATTTTGGCATATTCTGTCTTATACCTTTTACGTTAATACATTGTACTTTTAAAATAATATTGCTTGGATGTGTCACAGTAAGTAATATATCCGTTTCTCCAAGGAAAACATAATATCAGAATGATGTAAGAAATGTTAATTTTATGCATTATTCGTAAAACAAGACAATTGATGTTCTGAGAACTGGAAGATAGTAAAATAATGCTGCTTTAGCTTTATATTATTTAAAAAAAAAAAAACGTATTTCGGTTTCATGAGCCAAATTTCAATATTTATAAAAAGAACAACTAATACTGTTTTGTGGTTTAGGACTAACCTTTCTTACTTTTGAAGGAACAGGAGGGGTGTTACAAGTTTAACCCCCCCTCCCGTCACTTTCTCTCTCTGTATTTCTGTATGTGTTTGTGTCTGAGATGCTAGAAAACGGACCATCACCAGCTGTAATGACGACTCTTGAACGGGTGGACTGATTTTAATGATAGTTTAATGTTCTGGTCCGTAAGGTAGGGGGGAGGTGCAGAATTGCTCAATGCAATGAAAAAAATGCGGCAACCGGAAAGTTTAGATTCGGTACACGTTACCCTTTGTTCCCACTGGTTCAGTTGGCTAAACTAGTGAGATTTTATTTCTCACTAGTTCAGTCAACTGAACTAGAGGGAACAAAGCGTCACTTACGGTCAATGTTAATAATGTATCTCAAAAGATAGATTTCAAGCAGTCAAGATAGCTGCGTATCCGCCGACCTATCCTATACCCAATTGCCATATTTAACCTGTCCACAAGTATGTTTTTGGCAAGCGATAACATAAAAATGGATCAAAATATCAATCTTGGACAGCAAGTTTTGGATTAGGATTGATTATATTGATAGTTTTGTTACTAAGATATTTTTGTTAATTATCAAAAAATAAAAGCGATTACCTGGCAACTGATCTAAAATAGCACGATCTCTAACCTTAGGTTAAATAATATCGGTCGTACGTAAATCCAAATAAAATGTGTTATATGACGGGTTTTTATAAATGTCAAATTCATTAAAACAACGGTGTGTCGTAATTACATGATCTTATTTATCTAGTACCGACTATCATAACATTAAATATTCTTCTAAACTTAAAATCGTAACCGTCAAGTCACAAAAAAACCGTTAATATGGGTTCCACACTGATTAAAACATGGGTTTGCATCCTTGTGCAACGTATATTTAATCTAAATTTTGATTTGTTTCAATGTTTCCACCAAGGTCATATTTGTGGAAGGCGTGTTTGGGGATTGGGCGAGATTACAACCGTCTGGATGATGCTTAAGTCACATGTACCGAAAACCTCCACTTTCCATTTCTCATTTTTTTTAATTTCACCTCGTATTTTTTTAGATTCACATACTTAATTTTACATAATGAAAGAGAATTATTCAGTCCATTAATGTAATATGCATGTAATAACCATACATTTGTCTTAACTTCCTGAAAGGCACATTATCAAATATTCCCTTATCTTTGCCATTTTATCTTAAAAGGCTTATTCTATTATAATGGATACTTCACGTAATCTGCCTTTCACTAGTGACGTTCTGAAAATCTTTTTCATTCGACCAATCTACGCCCGTGGCTTTACCCGAGTGACATCAACTAAACTACATTCTTTAAAGCGGAGCACTGAAACTGCATAACCGATTTTAATAAAGTATACTTATCGCAGACTTTAAATTGGCTTTGTATCATATTATTTCGAATAGTAAAAAGAGGCCAAGTGCGAATTGGACTCGCCCAGGAAGGGTTCCGTAGCACTTAGCAGTAGGTGATACAATGCAAAAGTTCTTGGAGTTCTTACTCGGTTGCGTTACGTGTAAAAAAAATCTTGTTCAAACAATTTTCGGTGGAAGTTGATATGGTTAATGTACATCACACATTTCTTTTAGTTTTATCATTCTCTTATTTACAGAGAAGTTACAGAGAGGGGGACATTTACCACTTTAGAAGTGCCTCTCACTAGTTTAGAAAAATGACTGTGAGAAAAAAAAATTTTTTCGAGTTTCAGTTTTAAATATGGGGAATCCCCTAAATGTACCGTTTTTTTTCTATTTCTGTGTGAAAATCTTGATTAAGGTTACAAAACATTTCCAATTATCAAGTTTACGCTATAGCTCAAATAGTCTCGAAAAAAAGGGGCTTTGATATACAGACGGTCACAGACGGACGAATGGACAGACAGATAGACAGAAAAACATGTTGAATATATAAGGGTTCCGTTTTTGGTCATAGGCTAAGGAACCCTAACTAGATCAAAATTGATCCAGTTTTAACGACTTACAGTAACAAAAATAAAAAAATAACCACCTCGCAATTTTTATAAACAGAAACTTTATAATTTTATACAATATAATGAATGTATTGATATTGACCACTTTGTGTAATCTCCCACTAGTGACGTTCTCCTTGAATTCTTTCATGATCGATAAAAAAAAATTTCGTCACTGATATACCTTGTCTTATCAAGATATAATGGTGTTAGATACATAAAAATATTTTTGTAGTAGCACAAACAATACTGAGTCTTAAGATAACAGGAAAATAATTCAATTTGCCATTTGTCTTTGCTGAGTTAAATCGTTGACGATCAATTTTATTACATTTTTGTTGGTAAGTAAAAAATTTAAATACTCATCGTCGATATTTACTACATTTTTAAATGTACGAAAGTAAGCAGTTAGAGTTTTGACTACACTAGACTGACTAGGCAGAGCATCGACTACCAAGTGTCACGATCTTTGAAGATCTAACTAGCTTCATCTAGAATTTGTAACTAATTAAATATATATAAAGACTTCATGTAGAAGCGAAGGACGAGTGGCTCAAATTGTCTGCATTGAACCTTTTGCCATTTTTTTATAGAGACAAACACGCAGACATATTTCGTGAAGCTAACAAATAACTATACGTCGCTAATACCCATCAAAGACGAAACGATCATCGAAACTCACCGTCCACGTCTATAGTGGAAAACGACATAAAAAACTTGTTAATATCTTCTTCTTCTTTCTTAACGGGGATCCATTTTTATAATCTTCTAAAAATGAATCCCCATTTCGCGTGGTCGTCGCATCAGACCCGAACGGATTGATCGATTTTTTTATTGTTGCATTAGTTACTGCCAGGGAAGGTCCTTATGAAAAAAAAACTAAGCCTAAATCCGTACAAACTGTTAGTAGTCAAGCGATTCGAAGTTCGCCGGGTCGGCTAGTTACCAATAAAAAGGCAAGACATTGGCAAATGAATGGGAACCTTATGAATAACCCCATCATCCTCCAGGGGTCATCCATAAATAAGTGTATATGTTAAGGGGATCAACCAAATTTATGTGACCAAACGTCAACCTTTGCCTTCGACGTGTTCCGATTCGGAGGATAAGGCAGCCGGTAAACTTAGTTTTGCTCAAGGCCGAACAAGCAGACGGATTTCCTGATACTAAGAAATTCACGCGAGACACCAAAGGTGGTAATGTTGCGTTGCGAACCTGAGGCCGGCCGGAGGAGCAAAAGTAACTCTTGTCCTTTTTGTTACTTTTTCAGGGAAAAACCGTAGAACCGATTTTCATGAAATTTAATACACACATAGAGGGTAAATTGTAACTAACTAACTCTCTTTATCGCTGAATTTCACTCAATAAGCTTAGGTACAAATACCACAGCTTAACCTAATACGCTGCCTTGACTGATTATGACGTCTTATGACTTTTGAATAATTTATTTTACGCAATCGAGCAATAGCTTAACACAATTAGTTAAACTTGATTATTGGCAGATGCTTATGCTCAAGCCAAAACTTCTGTAACTTTTATTAACAAGAAGCAAAATTACTAAAAATCTTTTGATGTTTTCTAATCACTTCACTACCGTCTTTTACGTCACAAAGTAAAAACCTAGCGCAATTATAAGTTAAATTATGAGGTAATAACTGAACTTGTTTGTTATAATATACCGGACTCCTATAATACGATAACTGAAAACTGCCAATTTTTTTCGTATGAGATATTGAATATATGGAAAAAGAACATACACGCAATATTTCATGTGAGGTAACAGTTACAATAAAGACGATAAGCACCTTATTATTCCACTTATCAAGGTTATTATTCAATTATTTATTATACACAAAATGTTGTGTGTTGCACTTATACAAAAAAGCGGCCAATTGCGAGTCCGACTCGCCCATGAAAGGTTCCGTAGCAACAAGTATAATATTAAAAAAAGTTTTTTCAATTAATTTCTTTTATAATTCATATACGGTGGTTGCCGTTTACGTCATTGAGTTAGCGTAACGTAACGCAAGGTAACACGGAAGCTCAATGAAACTTCTGCAATCAACGCGTGTAATATTTTTTTGGAATTGCTTAAATGTTGCTAACCTCGCGGTTTTTCAACTTCACCGGACTTTGTTGTAGGCCGAGCAAAGTGCTCAATCCAATGCGTGTTACAAATATTACAGACATATTAAAAAGGCTTATTATGTTGCCCAATTCTAAACTGCACAGTGTTATCTCTTGACAGTGAAGTACAACTATTTTAACTGTTGGTGTTACAGTACCAATAAAAAAAAACTAATTGCTAAGATCTCGTTCAAACGAATTTCCGGTGGAAGTTTCCATGGTAATGTACACCATATATAGCTTTTAGTCTTAAATATTTTATTTTTGTAGTTACAGAGGGGACCCATTTTATCACTGGCAGTTTCTCTCACGCAAACATAGCTATTACAGTTCCGGAAAAAAGTGGCTGTCCATACCGGCGGCAAGAGAGAGATTACGAATCTATAAGGGTTCAGTTTTTCAGCCTTTAGCTAAGGAACCCTAAAAAGAACTTGTGGGAAAATCGTGAGGAGGAAGCGAGCAGCGAGTATACTTTAGGTGACTGTGTATTTCTCATATTACTAGAAATTATATATTTTTTTAAATTACAAAACACTACCACTTTTTTAAGAAAAACAAACATACAAAATTTTTCATTTCATCACATTCGTTATAATTAGGTGTTTAAATATTAATACAGTTATGATCCTCACACGCGCCCACCAGTACAATTAAAAAACAAATATCAAGTTTACAACGAGAGCAAATCTCATTCGGCGCAATCACAAAATTGAATTTAAGTCCTTCGCAGGAGCCTTAAGTAACAGCAACGTATTTACAATTAACATATCATTAGTTCCAAATAGACAAAAGTATAACTCTACTTACAATCTTATTACAATTGGTGTATGACATGCGAATACCAAACCAAATTCTTTTGCCACAAAATGATGTGTACATTATATTTAATGAGTAACATGATGTCTACATTTGTGTATTGTGTAGTAAGTAAGTACACATTAGCACATACGCGTGAGTATCGATTTTGTAGTGTACTTTAAAGATCAGTCATGCGTATTTTTGGAAGATTGAACTAAAAAGCCGGTCACGTATGAATAATGCCTACGTTTCAATAAGGTAGGGTTGTCACTAACATAATACGTGAATTCATTATTTATTTCTTTAATTATATTTATACTATACATATACAAATATACATACGGGCAAAAATAATAATTAAAAAATGTATATTTTCAATTTTCTAATAAAAATAACTTTGCCCGGGATAGGATATGTGCCCGGTTAGCGATAGGCTTGCCACCTATCACATTTTGGGACTTAGTGTCTTCGGCTAGTCGTGGGAGCTCTGGTTGTGCCTCTGCCTATCCTTTCGGCGGGAAGATACTGATATTGATATTATACATATACTTACTAAATGTGTTAATTGTGAACATAATAAATGTAAAATGCAAGGGGCACTGGCTTCTACAAAACATTTTTAACTAAGGCCATGCCAGTGCTGAAGCCAGGGGCAATTGTAAAAACAGCGAGATAATAAAGATTATTATTTACTGTATAGCAGTAATTATTAAAACGTTATTTAAAAAAATACGTAATAAAAACAAATAATATACATCACCAATTAAAGAGTTACGTAGAAGGTTCATTAATTGTAGCTCTAAATGAGCTTTTACAATAGTAACTGCTTGTTGCAGGTGAGGAGCCATGGTCAATGGTTGAAAATAATATACGTGTACACATAAGCATTGATTCCCCTGTTTGGCCATCTACACATCGTAGTAACAATATGTGGTTAAGGATTGTAACAAATGAATAGTGATGCTGCGTTTTATGTAGTTGCATTGTCGCAACTACAAAATATGGACGTGGTTGCGTTATGGCTGAATTCGAAGAGGAAATATAGTTGTCACTGGTCATGGTTTTGTGGCTGCGATGTGAACGGTATCTCCGGCAAAATATAGTGCTTGGGAATAAACTGAATAAGAATATATTTGTTTCAGATTGACAATACAAAGGTTTTTGTGACGTATCTATATAAATCTAAAAACTTCCACCAAATCGGAACGCGGCCACTCACTGAGAAGATCCGGCGAAAAAACTCAGGGACATATAAATTTTTGTTTTTTTTAATTTATTAAATGTTAAGTCTTTAACATAATTAAAAATGAAAACATTGTTCCATGAAATAATAGCTAATCCTGTGGAGACGAGACACATATACAGCAAGATGGTTTTTATTCCTTGTATTTACAGAATGTACATCACAATTTTTCTTTAACAAATTTATATTTTAATGGAAATATGTTAAGTTTTCGAAAATACAATGAGAAATCACCGTTAGAAAAATAATTTCTATAAAACTGTTCATTTCCTATACAAAATTAGCCCGATAGCGATCTGTGCTTGTAGACGTACTGTTGTAATCGTATCATTGAATCAGTTAACAGTTTTTGACTATAACTAACGGTTACCGGTAACCAGTAACCAGTAACCGGTGATTTTCAACTAATTGGTAAATAAAATCTAAGCGATGTCTTAAAATTTTTATTAAAAATGTTGTTAATATAGATATCTTATATAAATGTGTAAACGACGTGTGTGTCAATGTACTATAAGGAATTTGCAAGTTATTAAAAACTGTTATCAGCTTTTTATCAATGTTTTATTTCAGTGAAGTATAAATGGTTCAGTTTTGGAGAGTAAACTTGCACTACATCTATGTTATTTATTCTACCATAAAAGCCAACATTTGCTTATACCTTGGTCTAGTATTAATTTATCATATAGTTTAATTTAAAAATAATCGCGACTCCGAAAAATTGAGGGGGTTATATGTTCGACAATAGTATTTTTTTAACTTATATTAATCGACTTCTTAATCATCTCTAAACCGGTTCTTAAAATACTTTTTTTTATTTTAAAGAGCGTATTTTCGAGTTGGTCTCTACGGGCTTTGGAACCAAGTTAGGATCAGATGAAATGAGTTAAGACCAGGGAAATCAAAGAAAATAGAAAGAATTTGTTTACTTAGATGACACGATTATTGAAATCAAAGACATTTTGCAGTTTTACTGTGTTCTTAAATTACTGAGACTGGACAATCTACTCATTAACTCTTGTCGCAATTCAACCATTTACCAATCTGATTTAGAATTAAGTACACAATAGTAGTAAGCTGGAAATCTTGTCAATAAAAATTAAAATACCATATCTAGTAATTTTGCTTTAAAAATATTTTTTGACAACCCTACAAAGGAAGATTATGTTCAGAGCGTGTCGAAATGTCCAATAGGAAATGTTATGCTATTAGTATCACCACTTTACCTGAAACTTAATTGCATTATTGACCATGACAATATCATCACCATGACCATAATAATATAATCCATACTAATTATTCAAATTATAAACGCGACGTTTTGTACGTTCGCATAGAATATTCAGTTTTCAGGTCAAAAAGGATGAACCTATTTTATGAATTAAACACAAAAATAGATTCGAGTGTGGAAAAGAAGTTCCAAATTCTCAACGGCTTTCTGCGGGAGCACAGAATAAGTTTAACACGCTGGTAAAACTAATTTCTAAAATTTTAGAAAAGCTTTTTAGTTGACTGTGATGCAATGGAGTCGTCACATCCCGCGCCTACTGCCAAAGACAATGCCTTAATTTCCCATTCCTATATCTCATTTCAAAATTATTATTTCATTAATAACTATTCGCGTAAATAGAAGCTTGCGGAATTTAGGAAATAAATTCTAACGTATTTAATATCCGCCTACACACTACAATGCTCGGTAAAATTGTGATATCTGATATTGAAGTAAATAATTGCATCCCGCTTTTACAGTACACGGTTTGCCATGATTGGTCTATTCCAGCTGCTAGCCAGCACGTCAGTGCTTGCCGTTGAAGTGTTACGGTTTGTAGAGTACGGTAGCCTTTAAACCTACTTTTGTCTAAGCATTAAGTAGTTAATGCATCTGTAAAATCTTTGGTGTTTATAGGAGACGTTTATTTCGCTTTACAATATAACCAAAAAAATACTAGATCCAGACTGATAAAAATAAGTACCTAGTTTATATTGAAAACCTTTTTTAAGTATAAGGCCTACATTTTACCACCTATCCAAGAGGTCGGTAAAAAATGTATATTGACCAAGGTGAAACTAATTTCAGGATTTCTTGCGAAGAAGGATCCAACTCGATATATAGTTAACGCTTGCGAGACGCCCGGGGCTCTAAGTTATAAATAATTTTAATAGCCCGTTGTCATAGTTAATACGTTCGGTATTTGTATTTATGTTTAGAATTTCCTCGGACAAAAGATATATTTTCTTGTTACGGTAGGTTTTATGATAAATATTTTTAAAATGTAATGTTTATGGTCTTTATTATTACCCACCCAGGTTGCAAGAAAGTCGTAACTAGATCTAACTTTTTTCTAGAGTATATCTAAGCAAGCAACACGCAGATTTCTGAATAGTAAGAAATATATGCCGCACATAATATGTAGTATGCGTATGTAATCTCTGCCTACCCCTTCGGGGATATGGGCGTGAAAACACTCACTTACATATGTAGCCGTATGTTGCGAGTTTGTTGTTGAGATTTTTAAGCCTTAGTATATCACACAATCGGTAACAACACTGTACCCTCAAAAATAATAAATACAATGGAGAGCACTTAAGGACTGGGAGATTATAAAAGGCAGTGATGCCAATTTGCGCCCGGCGGTGCAGACATTATCTGCACCTAATCTGAATAGCGGTATCAGTGTTATTAAAATGCGAAAGGGCATGGCATGGATGTAGGTACCCGGGGAGACCAAGGTTGACATTCCACGATCAGACCGCTCGGATATTATCCGAGTTTGGTGTCAAGACGAAACCGGCGTTTTTGTATGAAAAGGGTAATGAATGTGAAGAAAGCCAGACAGGTATGTTAGGATCTTGAGGTTTGGCATTTATACCCTCTGCCTACCCCGTAATGGACTTGACGTGAAGATATGTATGTATCAGTGTTATTTTACAAATTCCTAAGTAGACTAGCGATAGATACTACTGGATACTAAACGTAGGTGCTGGATTATATACATGGCCAGTTTTTTTTGGCCATCCTAGGGAATTTTCTACGAAGACTAGTTGTTTTAACCCAGAAAAACATGCGTATCCAGCTTTGTGGACATGTCCACAACGTTAAGAGGCGAGCCAATCACATTTTTACAGTCTATTGAGGTCAATAGGCTAATGATGACGACGTAAGTAAGACGATAAGTGTCCGCCTTACTTTGCCCACGTGGAAGTAAACGCTAACCATCTGCTTTGTAGGAATGCACTTTGTCGAACATGAACCTATTTATACATCGACGCGCACTTGGCTGATTTTCGGGAGGTCATGACCATTTATTTTTCGCTTCTGCACCAAATTCGTGTAGTAATGCTGTTTCTAGCGGCTAGTGATTTTTTTGTAGTAAAATTCAGCTTAATACTACTAATATCATAAGTGAGAAAGTTTGTATTTGTTTGTTACTTCTTTACGCAAAAACTGCTGAACCGATTTTCATGAAATTTGAGACACACATAGAGGAAAACTTGGACTAACATGTAATGGTTTTTATCGCGAAAAAAAGCATTAACCACGCGCGCAACAACTAATTCTCGATATACGCGAACACTCGACACTATGCCACTTACATTTTTCGATATTATACTTATCCGTTCTTTGTTTAACAGTCGGGAGTATTTAATTTTTATGTGTAGGCAACACTAATAGCCGGGTAACACGGTTTTTGTGTATGATAATAAAGGAAACAAGCTCACGACACCATTTTTTTGTAAGAGACAACCGTGGCCTATAGACATCATGGATATGGTTGATATGTTGCTGACCTCTGGCCGTGGTGTTAGGTCAATAGGTGTGCAAGTCTAGTCTAAGTCAGAACATGGAATTTTTATTATGACAGCAGGAATACGTACGGCGGTGGATAGAAACGCAAAATTTAAAGCACGCGGAAACTCTTCCACCAGTGGTCACGTTGGTCACCCATTTGACTTTTGCTTGCTTATTACGGTTGCCTTGCTTTGCTTGCCAAGATATCAGATGGTCTTTTCTACATTAACGACCTGGACCAACACGGGCAAATTGATTGAATTATACTTTCGTTACCAAACACTTTTTTTTTGTGGTAGCGGAGACTAAACAGCAAAGGTTCACCTGATGGTAAGTGACTACCGCAGCCAGTATACGTAATCTCATAGTGGTTTTAAATTATTTATATGGAAATGGGTAACAGGGAAAAACAATGCTTACATCCACGTCCATACAAACTGTTAGTAGCTGTTAATGTCAAGCGATACGAAGTTCGTCAGGTCGCTTAGTGTACAATAATTTTAATAAAAGTAAGTGCAAGTACAATCAAACATCTCAATAGCAGAACAAAGAAATGTTTGGTACACATCATCTATAAATTTCGGGAATGTAACGTATGATTTAATTAAATAAATAAAACGTCGACTTATACAACCTCCATCTTTGTGTAAACGAGAATACATGTGCATGTTACTTGTTCCTGACAACAGAAGTTCATCCTTGCCATTGCCATATTCCAGACCTATCTAAAAAGATAGAGGCTAAAAATACTCTTAGAAGTCGCTACTAAAAGTACTAAGCTAACACCCCAGCTTCAGGTTCGTAACGCGCCGTAACAGCTTTGACTAAATGCCAACCTGTATTTCTTATCTTCTCTGTGGTCTAGTCACAGGGTTAGTGGTCCAGTGTTGGCGTGGACCATATGAGGTCCCGATCTCAAATCCCGGGTCGGGAAACTCAAAATGTTTGTTTTCATTTTCTTATAAAAATGTAGTTGCCCGTTTGATGGCCTTCCGGCTCGCTATACATTTGCCACCTATAATATTAGGAGAGCTTCGAATAATTGTGATTTGTGAGTGACCTGGGTTTAACATCTACCTTCCTCATTTAGGGGATACAATCTCGAAGATCTTTCCTTTGTATTCCCTGAAGAAATTCTGTTTATTTACTTATCTATAAAAACACATTAAATATATTACACGATCATTAGTAGAAAATCCTAAACCTTTTGATCTTTATTCGTATTATCTATTTGCCTTACGTAAAACTAACAAACCGTTACTAGTGGCATTGGACATTAGGTAACATAAGGCCTCACGTGAACGCTCAATGCCGTGGTCACATTGGTTTTAATATGAACCGTTTACCTGTACATAAATAAGCGTTAAAAGTATCTTCACGCAGAGACATAACCAGGGCACCAACGACAAGTCCCACATACAATAATAAGTCCCACAATGTGATAGGGTGGCAAGCCTATAGCTTATTGTGTATTTTAAATTTTCGAATATATTAACATTCGAAAATTGAAAATGAACTGATCCGGGGATCGAACCTGGGACTACAAAAAAGTCTGACTCCGGACCGCTAGTCCCAAGTCTAGCAATGCTATACTACAAAAAATAGTTATGTTATGTTATATTGCAAAAAAATGCAAAACAATCATATAATATGATGATTAGCACATCGTGGTCCTAATACCTAAATATACCCAGACTCAGAAATAGATATAAGTACGGACAGCCCATCACATAACATGTTCTTTTTTGATCTCGAACCTGGGTCTCGTCGATTGGCGCCGTTTTGGCGAGTATGTACGCTTAAGTCATTTAACCAACAAGGCGGCCAAGGCAATTACAATGACGTCTTTATGTAGTACTAGTTGTTTAAACTCGAACGCGAGTAACGATTTTCTGTATTCATACAAACTTAATCCCCGTCATGGCCCCTTAGGGTTTTATTCTTGAAAAAAACCGGCCAAGTGCGAGTCGGACTCGCGCACGAAGGGTTCCGTACTATCATCTATCTATTAAAAATTACGTTTGTTGCATGGGAGGGGATTACCCTTTAATATTTATTGTTTTTTAATTATTTATTTTGAAAGGTAATATACAAGTAAATATTCTGTGAAAATTTGAAGCGTCTACCTATTACCGTTTTTAATATTGAACACAAAAAAAAATACGAAAAAAAACACGTTTATGGGGACCCCCTATTTTTTTAAAAAATTTTAGTATTTGCTGTTATAGCGGTAACGGATATACATCATTAGTGAAAATTTCAGCTTTCTAGCTATAACGGTTTATGAGATACAGCCTGGGACAGACAGACAGCGGAGGCTTAGTAATAGGGTCCGTTTTTACCCTTTGGGTACGGAACCCTAAAAAAATAGTAGTCTATTGATTGTAATTTAATGAGTTCGAAATATCTACTGTCATTGGAGTCAAAATAATTATTGATTGTTTCGACTTCGTTTAGTGCAAATCAATTTTATCAGTTTTTGATTAGACAAATAATAATTAAGGAATTAGTATTAAGAGTGAAACTGTTTTGATAGCTTCAATTAATGTCCGTTTTTGGTACCTTATCTTTTGATGATCTATTACTAGTTTAGATTATATAATACAAAAACATTGAAAAACTTTAATAATTGTTATAATACATACATATATAAAAGAAAGTGGTGCTAGTTACACTATTTATAACTCGAGGAATGGCTGAATTGATTTGACATAAAATTGATGGGGAGGTAGCTTCAAACCAGGAGAAGGACGTAGGATACTTTTTATCCTGTTCGATTATGAAGAAACTGGGGAAAACAACATTTTCGTTTTTACCATACAAACT
>NJDC01005526.1:98371-109740 GCA_002245475.1 Calephelis virginiensis
AAACATTGAAAAACTTTAATAATTATTATAATACATACATCAAATAAAAATTCAATATGTAAAGCAACTGACATTTCGTGGTAAAGTTATGACGCAAACTAAACTTAATGCCTATAACATTGGTAATTTTTTTAGGTAGAACTTCTATGCCTACCTTATCTGAAATCTCTATGCACGCTCGTGACTGTATACATACAAACTCATCACAATCGGTCCACCGGTTTAGTCATGAAAACGTAACAGACATACATACCGACAGGCTTTAGGATTTATTATATGAGTATGAAAGCATGGATGTTAATATTGCTGTCTATGTCAAACGACTATGCTTGCATTATTTCTATTTCCTCCACGTAATGATCTTGCTGGTTAAGTTTTTTAGTTGTAAAAAAAAATAGTAATGAAATAATTAGATTCATTCTTTTCATCGTCGGCATTTGGTGGGTTTCCATAGTTTACACTTGATTTTAATTTTTAGATTTTTTTTTTTAATTACACAAACATCAATCCCCTCGTTAATGGAAACATTTGCAGTATAATGATTAAACTAATAAGCAAATACTGTATATTAGATTGCAATAGACGTATTTACCTTTATTCTTTAGTTCTTAAGCCTAGACGATACAATAAAAATACCAGTTGGCTTAAGTGTAACATAAAAATGTAATAAAGTGTATTGTAGAAGAATACAAGTGTAGCAATATTTTGCTTCATGACGTTGCAGTACTGATCTAGGGATTACTAAGCATCCCAGCTTCGGATTAGCTTAATTTTAATATTTAGTAACTAGAGGCATTCACGTTTCTTTCTATCAACCGCTTCGATGGCCGAGGAGTTGGCATTCACACTTAATTCCACCAACCAATCGCGAGTCTCGGGTTAGATTCCCGACGGGGGCAGACATTTATGTGATGTCTGTATTTTCGGTTCTGGATTATTCTTCTATTTAATCTACATTTTTATCTATTTAACTTTATCCATGTATTACTATCATTGTCTAACACAAGCATATAATTTACATATTTTGGGGTTAGATCAATTTGTATTCTTTATCCAGAGATATTTATTTTTACTAGCCGACCCGACGAACTTCTTATCTATTGACATTAACAGCTACTCTCAGTTTGTGTGGATTAAAGCATTGCTTCCAATCCCTGCAACTTTCCGTTTTTGTATATTAATCTTCTGATAATTACTAACACAACAATAAAAAGAATTAGCAAAATTAGTTTAGGCGAATTCATTTTTATATATAATCAACATCGTTGTCTAAGTTTATATATTACTAGCTGCTACCTGCGGCTTCGCCCGCGTTTTCACAGAAACCCGGTGTGCGATCGGGATTAAAAATAGCCTATAAGTTAATCCAGGTCACAATCTATCTGTCTTCCAAATTTCAGACAAATCCGTTCAGCCATTCGAGCGTGAAAGAGTAACAAACATCCATACATCCATACTTACAAACTTTCGCATTTATAATATTAATAGGATCATCAACATCGTTGTCTAAGTTTATATATTATAACTAGTCGTCTTGGCAAACTTCGTATCGCCCGACGTTAACAGCTACTAACATTTTGTATGGATTAAAGATTTTTTCCCCATTTCCAGATTTTTCTTTTCATAAGAACATTCTCCTGACAGTAACCATCACAGAAAAATTACTACCAAGATTGGTCCAGCCATTCAAGCGTAATGCGATGACCATGCGGAATGTGGATTTATTTCTACCTACATAAATATAGATAGACGTATCAACAAAAAGTTCACGATAATAAAAACATCCCGTTCTCAATAAACGAATAAAACTTGCGAACGGTAAGAAAACTTTACTGCTGGTATCACATTAAGTTCTTCAAAGGACGCCTGCTATATGTATCTACCGACACCGGCTTCCCTATTCACAGTTCAGGAGACTTGTGCGAGCTCGTAGCGGCACTGCCACATAAAACATAACATTATTGGCTTAATGCCATTATTAGCTATATAGGTCATACGAGCACAGGCATTGGAAAATGTTTGATTAAATTATTATATTAAACTCGTATCAAGGTTTTCAACATAATTAAAATTACTGTATCAGCGCCCGATCGCCGTATGTGCGACGAATACATATGTTTGTATTTGAGTCATGGACGTTCACTTAGAGTGTTTTGTTTAGTTACAGGTATAAGAAAACGACATTTTCTTAAAATAGGGTTGCCAATAACGAAATTTTAAAAATATTTTTTTCGGACTAGGGTTGTTGATGACTAAGTTTTATATCAGCTAACGCAGAACATTAAAAAAACTTATAAAGAAATGACTACGAAATTCTTAGTAAGTGATAACTTTTTTAAACAATTATATAATACTGCGACTACTAAACAGACACCATTAATTTTCGCAAATTGTGCCTTATTCTTTAACAGCGTTACTATAACTCATCGAAATGTAATTAACGGTTAACTTCGCAAACTTCAAATATCTATCAATTGATTAATTAATAGTAAAACTATATAAAATATAAATAAATGACGTACTAACATCAATTACAGCTGTGCTGCGTTTCAAGCTTACAGTCTATTAATGAGAAGTTTTATAAATAAATGCTGAACAATTATTCATAATATATAAAATATCAAAATCGATTTGATGCGAAACCAATGCCGAAAATCCGCTGACACTTTCGCATTCGCAACAACCCTGACTTCAACTAGTCAAGCTCACTTACCACATTTTAAAGTGACAAAAAGGGGTCAGATGTCTGCGTTGTTGTGGGCACCATTGTCCTGCTTCTGTAATTGTAACGTCAGTGCCTGGCATTATCGTTTCCAGTTTTAATGTAGTTTAGTTTACGGTAAGGTAGCAGATCAATTTACTAAAGAGCTAGTAAAATGTTTAATATTAAGGCACAAAGAAAACAAGGACATTAAAGCAGGACAGCTGGCAACTGTATAAATATGTGATTATTATTAGAAAACTTGTGTCTGAAGTAAGTAAATTAATACATTTTGTTTTTAATATAAAATACAGGTCTTCTTTATTATAAAAAGCAATATTCGTTTGGTTTTTACTCATGATAATATGGTTTTTTCATTAGATACAAAAAAACGAATCCGTGAGCATATTTTCTCCAATATGATATGATTGCAAAATATCTTTGAAAATGAAATTTTCAATCAGATTTTGCGAGGTTCAACGTTTATGTGAACAATAAATTTATACTATACTAGCCGATTCGGCGAACTTCGTATCGCTTGGACATTACTAAAAATTTCTATAGACAAAATTGAAGTAATACTTTTCCCACTTTCCCTGCAATTTTCCCGACGACGAAATGATATATACGAATACGAAATAAGACGACAAATAAGTAACGCGGTACTACTACAACTCTACGATCTGGGTTTAACACTCTCTTTAGGTACGTCTAATTTTTCAACAATTTCCACTCTCTTTCCCTAGTGCCATATTTCCCATGTATATTGGGGACGAACCTCGGTTCCATCTGCAGTCCTAGTTTCTTTAGGTCAGACTGATCTGATTTAAATTTCCGCCTACCCTGCTAATATTGCTTGAGTAGCAACTAACACAGGTGCCTAAAGTCACACTCTCTTTACACATAATTTCTCAACAATTTACACTCTCCTTTTTCTCCCGTGCTATTTTCCCCATGTCTAAAAGTATCTTCACGCCCATATCCCCGAAGAAGTAGGCAGAGTTACAACCAGGGCACCCACGACTAGATGAAGACACTAAGTCCCACAATGTGATAGGTGGCAAGCCTATCGCCAACCGGGCACATTTCCAATCCCGACTAACATTTTTTTTTATTAGAAAATTGGAAAAATCCAAGTTTCTTTTTGTTGGCCGACCCGGGATTCAAACCCGGGACCTCATGAAGTCAAGTCCAACACCCAGACCGCTAGATCACAGAGGCGAGAGGAGAGAGGAGATGTCTATTGGGGACGAACCTCGATTCCTGCAGCAATCCTAGTTTCTTTAGATCAGATTGATGAGATTTTAATTTCCACCTACCTCATTGAGTAGCAACTAACACAGGTGCCTAATTCCTGACCACTAATATGTTGGTCACCTATTTACCACTAACATCCATTTAGTTTCAATGACACCAATATATTTTTATTGGCATCGTTATAAATTACGATCAATTGCAATTCGACATCTTGGTCTTATTTAGATATACCTAGTCCGATAACTGATAACGACCTAACTGATTCACCATCTAACTTTATACACTTTCTTTCTTATTAATAAACGCGGCGTAAATTACTCCAAGGTTTAACCAAGGATTGTAGTCTTTATAGCAATGTGATACAGACTATAATATCAACTTAATTTTACACCGACCTTAGTTCATATTTATTAATAAGACGGTTGGTATATAGTGTGCCGAACTCGCTTGGATTGGTTTCAGCACCTTACTTATTTCTTTTGCCATAAAGAAGCAGGCAGTGTCAACATTGTCGTGTCTAGAATCTTATTATCGTCGGCATTTAGAATTCCATTGCATACACACTTTTTGAGGTAAACGCTTGTCCTTTTCTACTATACACTTTATTTTACATTTTATGTTATACTATAGATAACCGATTTCACTTTTCACGGCTTCATCAAGGCTTTATAAATAAAGATAAATAAATAAGTCTGTTTTAAATTAACGTTCAGTACCTATTTGGTTGTAAGTTACAAATTAAATAAGACTTAGTTCTAAAGCCCTGATGATGTAGTGAAAAGTGAAACCGGTTGCCTATAGCGTAACATAAAGCGTTGAATAAAGTTTATAGTGGAAAAGTACAAGCGTTTACCTCTAAAAAATGTGTATTGTCGTGTCTCGTGTTAGAGGGTAGGGTAGCCAGTGACCTAAAATATCAGGACATAGTCCAGCGACGCGACAGTTATATCTGCGGTTTCTGCAGATGACTGTTCTCTTGCTATTAAGAAAGCTACCTGCTTGTTCACCATCTTTAAAAAAACTACTCTTCTTCCGACTACTACCACTTTGTTTTACTAGGCAGTAGGATCCCTACATACAATTTTCAGACGCCCTTTTTTTATAATTTAGGAAGACAAATAGCCAACATTACCTTCAGATATTGTTGAGAATTGGTGAAGAAAGTGATAAAGTTTTTAAACGGCTGAACATTATGCACCATAACCTTATTTTTCCTGCCGGCGTGATGTTATTGCCCAGGGCCGGTGCTAGGGAACGGCGCGATTAGGCCATCGCTTAGGGCGCTAAATACAAAGGAGCGCGACTTTTATGTTAAATTTAGCAAAACAATTTGATAGAAAGAAAAGATAATAAAATTTTATTAGTTAGTTAGAACTAACAAGCATTAGGAATACCACATAGTTGTTTTATCATTTGACTTTTCGTACTGGTTTGAATTTTGAAATGTACCGATTTAACGGACACCGTATAAATTACGCCCAGGACGTAAAAATGGTAAAATTAATGCTGTTTATTATAAATTATCTTGTCAGATTTTGATAGCTCTGAGTGACATCTCAGCCTTTAAAACTTTGATATTCTGCTAGTGCTCTCCAATTTCAGTTTTGTGGTGCGCTTTTAGTAACGTCGTATGAATAGCGTTGCGTTCTTCGCAAAGACTTCGATGTCGACTCAGTTGATTCTGTCGGGTCAGCGTTCGATTGTCACCAGGTGGCCTATTTATTGGACATTATATATCGCCTCTGTGGTGTAACGGTCCAGGCATTGGACTTGATTTCATGCCCCGGGTTCGATTCTCGGGTCGGACAACAAGACAATGTGGTTTTTCTAATTTCGTAATAAAAAAAAGTGTTGCTCGGGATTGGATATGTGACCGGTTGGCGATAGGCTTGGCACCTATCACATTGTGGGACTTAGTATCTTCGGTTAGTCGTGGGGGCCCTGGTTGTGACACTGCCTTTCTCTTCGGGAATATAGGCGTAAAGATATTTTTTTTATATATCATAAAAAATTATATAACACTGGTGTCATTTAGAAGTCCTCTCGTAAAGGGCGCTCCACCAAGTGCAGCTGTGATCACTATCACTATCTCGACGAGGCGCTAGCATCTCTTCAAGTTTGATCAATTTAGCAGATGATACACAAGTTTTATACTTAAGCTTCAAAAGACTTTCAACATACTTTAAAAAAAAGAAGGCAAGTTTTCATCGAAGGGCCACATTGTCACGAGGGGACGCCACGAACTTTCACAGGGGAAGCTTTTTGGCTAAATTATATTAGCCCTTATCCACCTTCCATCCACATCGTAAACATCCTAACTATTGGTGAATAAGTATTTTTTATACCAAGAATGTTGTTGGAAGCTTCATCAATATTCAAGTGGCTATATTTTGTTGAGTTTTTGGGAGACGTTCTATAACAGGACACAAACATAATATGCTTTGGCGGCTTCCAATATAAAATATTCAGTCAAAAGGCTGACATCGCAGTTTTTGAATTCCTAGTACTGTTCGTCGACGTTAGAGGTAACTAATTATCATAGTCCAGTTGTTCATTTTATTAAACTTCTATAAAAATCTTCATTGATGTTAGTGGTGTACATCAACGCTGGTAGCTAGTAGAATACAAAACTTAATTCTGCGACAACAATGTTAGTATTTAACATTGTTATTACCCTGAGGGACAGCCGGTAGACTAGTAGGTACTTTAGGCCTAGTACCTCTGCCACAGGATAGCGCCACAACTATAACATCTATGATGTCACTCCTACATAAATGATACAAGACAGTCTTCAGACGTTTTAGGTCCCATTCAAAATGATACTGTCTCGGGCTTAGCACTCTTTTCAACACCTTGTCTATTTGATAATAATGTCAATCGCGCTAAAAATTGTGAAGTTTTTTTCACATGAACAATAAATAATATCCTGGCAATAAATAACACGACGAGAAAATAATTATCAAGGTTGGTCCTTCCGGTCACGCATGATGCAAAGACCAAGGGAAAAAGACATTCATTTTTATATTTATACTATATATACTAATATTATAAAGAGAAGAGGTTTGATTTTTTGTTTGTTTGAAATTAATAGGCTTCGAAATTACTGAACCGATTTCAAAAATTCTTTCACCTTTAACTGCTACAAAAGCTCTCTGAAAATCCGATGAACTATGTCTGAGGATCACGATTACAAGTACGATCTTGTAAACACTATTATACGTAAGATAAAACAAAACTGAACAAGATTTTCTACCTGATCGTCTGAAAAGTTAAATTGGAAATCAACATAATGGATTTTCACGGATCACGACTCATAAATACACGGAATATTTCATCAATGTTTGGAGTAGGATTTCTCCCAGATTTTGTGTAAGCTAAGTGAAAGATGGCGACAAGCTGTGAAGAAGTCGATAAAAGTTAATTAAAAACTCTACTACCTAGTTATGATTCAATAATAATAGTAGAACAATCCAATCGTCTGAAGTATTACAAGCGGTAGCGCCTTGTGGTATTACAACCGGGTTAACGTCATCAACACATCCTGAAAGCTTGAAACTGAAAAAGGTAGTGTATGTCGGTCTATGATTCAAAGCGCGCCCTCCGACAACACATTAGCGATTAGTCTCCGCTCCTCGAAATACCCAAATCAAATTAAATATATCGATATCTTTGCCTTTAGCCTTTGTCACCAATATAATTAATAAGTGTAGTAACGAATGTCACTTTCTGAACATTATGTGATCCAACTGAAGTGCGATCTTGAGATTGCTTGTTTCTGATAATTATATTCGCAAAACTTTGGCAGAAAATTTGCGAAAAGTATGCGAGAATTCGTTAAATCACCACAATCAGCAAATTGTCTAGGACATACCTGTAACGCCTTCAGCATGGGTACTTTGTCGAGCAGCTCCTCGTAGAGCTTGCGTTTCTTGAAGGCGCTCTTCAGCAGAATGCGGCGGAAGGTGTGGCGATCCATGGCCCATAGAGCGCCCGCCGACTGCGCTCGCACGGACGCCGCTCGGGGCATGTTGTACATTAACGCCAGCTCACCGAATGACCCCGAACCGGAGTACGTATGCACCACCTGTTTACATTTTAACAAGTTAGACTAGAAAAAAAAATATCCATACTCATAAATACGAAAGTATTAAACATACTTCGTCCTATAAATTTGAAAGAAAGAAAAAATTTCGCCCCAGACAGGATTTGCAGACAGGCGTCCTTCTTTCGCGTATCAAAGAAATGATGTTGCATTCGAATTATAATGTGTGAAAATATAATAACGGACAATGATGACATAGGTTACTATTTATCCAGATATCAAAACTAATTCTCGCGAGGGTTAAATTTTATGCCATATTTTTTAATCGCAAAGCAACTTGTGTGCTTGTTTTATGGGTCAACGACGCTAATACGTAGAAAACTGGAGGTAGTTAAACAGATGCTGGAATGGATTTAATGAACCTACACCTAGACCCAGATATGGAGACAACTAAATGTTCATTACATAAATGCCTGTCTCCTTCGAAAATCGAGGCGTTCAAATAACTTTAGTATGCAGGCATAAGCTCGTAATAAATAAATATCTCTGGAAAAATTACAATACTTGATCTAACCAAAAACAACTTAAAAGCCTGTGTTATGGGTGTTAGACAACGATTCCAATAGATACAAATACTTAAAACAATTTATTCAACAACACTTGTACTTTCCACAATACATTTTATTTTTATTTAAACAGTTTAGCCAACCGGTTTCGCTTATACAAGCATCATTAGAGCAATATAACAACTAAAATAAAAAAAAATATTGTGAAAAGTACAGGTGTTGTTGAATAAATTGTTTCAAGAATGGAATTCCACCAAGCACCGACGATGAGAAGTATAGAAGCTACAAATACTTAAATATACATCTTCATATAAATTACGTGTCACGTTTTTTGTCCGCGATGGACTCCTAAACTACTGAACCGATTTTAATGAAATTTGCACACCGTGTGCAGTTTGATACAACTTGAAAGACAGGATAGTTTACATCTCAATTTATGGTTAAAAAAAATTACCATCCGAGCGAAGCCGGAGCAGGCAGCTAGTATTTAATATTTTCACAGAGAGAGTAATGATTGCCAAATCTCACGATCCTTGCAAACCTGCCAAGTTTCCTCCACATCAATAAATATTTTCATAAAAAGTTTCGCAGACTCTTGACACTAGCTTCAGATGACACTAGAGCGATTCGATCGTGGAATATCCACCTAGTCTCTCTACACGACTGAACAAACGGAGAATGCTCTTTCTCACTTTTACACCAACGACTTCTTTCAATTCCACCCTTTCTCGAATCTCACTTTTGCGAATGCGGTCGGCGAGAGTAACACCACAAGGTTTCCGTAATATATTCTTATATAGATACAAATATACAGGGTGCCACAGTAGACCCGTAGGAAGCCAGAGCGTGGTGGACATACGCTGTGTACCTAACGTAAAAAAATATTAAAAAAATCTAAGTTTTATTGACCCAGTGCGTATGGTCACCATTTACCATTTTGTATTTTAATAAACGTTCAGACCAGAAACATCGACTGAAGACATCGAACAGATGACGATTCATGGTTACCACGCATATAGTCTGCCCTGTTGTCCTGGAGAGTCTTTGGCGGAAGGCATGAAAACACGAATAAGTGTCAAAGAGGCGGTTAATAAATTACAGAGTGTGACTCTTCTCACTTCGAGTATGAAACGTAAATTTATTTTTATGGATAAAGAAAATCAGTGAAGTCGGAAGTACCAACACTAATTTTAAACTGGAATCACTGAGGCTTTATTTTTAATGTTGAAACAAAACAAGCGGCTCGGCGTCTCACAAGACAGAGCGGACCGGCTGTTTACGTAAACAATGATAATAAAAATTCTGGTTAAGAGTCGTCTGGCGCCTTGAGGGTTCTGTTAGGAATACATTAACTGCAAATCTGTTATTCATTTACTTAAACAACTTTATTTGGCACGACAATTGTTAATTAAAATTTGGTATTTAAAATTGCACAATACTCCATATTTTTAATTTCGAATTTCATTTTCATCTTTTCAGTCGAATGGAGCGATTTTCGTTTTTGAATTTTTAAATAGCAACTTACGGAAATGTATAAAAAAAACACACAGCCCAAGCCCACCAGTAATAGAAAATGGGATTAACAGTAAAACATATACAACGCATGCCAGATATATAAATCTTCTTATAGTATAACTAGCAGTTTCACGCAACTTCGCCTGCGTAACTTAGCTTCTACAGCATCGATTTTGACGAAACAAAGCCTATTTCACTCAGGGATAATGTAGCAGTTAAAGGTGAAAGAATTTTTGAAATCGGTTCAGTAATTTCGAAGCCTATTAATTTCAAACAAACAAAAAATCAAACCTCTCCTCTTTATAATATTAGTATATATAGTATAAATATAAAAATGAATGTCTTTTTTCCTTGGTCTTTGCATCATGCGTGACCGGAAGGACCAACCTTGATAATTATTTTCTCGTCGTGTTATTTATTGCCAGGATATTATTTATTGTTCATGTGAAAAAAACTTCACAATTTTTTTCGAAAGGTAGCTTAAGGTTCCACCACGGAACCACCTTGGAGTCATGAACTACCTTCCCAAAAAAAACATCAAATTTGATTCAATATAGGCCGATTTATCAGGTAAAAAACAGACGAATTGAGAAATTTCTTTTTTAGAGACGTTAATAAACAAATCCTAATAATCCTCCTAAAAACTAGAAATGTGTAACTTTGCATTAAAAAAGGATGTAAAACTTATTGCCAAGTAAAAATATTATCAAATAGAAGTTACATTCTAATCTCCACACAGCAGATACAAGACCAGTGTGGTTGGCACGGTACCCTAAAAATCCGCAAATAGGTCACAGATCCGATACATAAATAAGTAAACATATTTCTCCATTTTTACACTTCAAACAACTGGTGCCGAAAGTTTTTGATTGATGTAAATCAGCAGATGTTATTTACTCTTTACGCTCGGCCGCCCAGCGAAAGTTTTGACAAAGTTTTGATAATAACTAATCCATTAGTAAGTTATAAACTATTTTAGGAAAGTTATAACTAGAAGGATTATTATTTGTAATTTGGTCTTCAACGCTGTATTATGTACTATCGACATCGATAGAAATTGAAGTAGGTCTCGAAGTTGAAAGTTTTTTTTTTTTGGAATGACTAATTTGTTGCTAATCTCGCGATTTTTTGCAACTTCACCGAGCTTTGTGGGCTGAGCAGAGTGCTCAGTCCGAGATATCATTATTTAAATGGATTGGACTGTTACCTACAACGCCAGCACCAAGGGCTGTCTCCCGGGAGACCGTACCTCGACTTGGTGCTGCGTTCTGGTTACTGGGTGGACTTG
>NJDC01005530.1:0-10819 GCA_002245475.1 Calephelis virginiensis
ACATATTATTATAGTCCTATATTGTTCCAAAATCCAACATATCCCGTCCAAATTTCTCCAAACTTCAACGAAATCAAAATATTTCAATTCGTATATTATAGAAAATTCATAAGAATACACAAGTAAGCCATATTAAATGGCTATTTGTTGCATTTTGTCATTGCACATAAAATCAGCTGTTTGAAATTTAGTCAGCCATTTTGTTAATTAAGGTTTTATACAAGGGTCCGAGGTTGTTTAAAGTGACAGCTGTTTAAGAGTATATTTAAACAAAAGATTAACTCGAAATAGCGTTTATGAATAAACATTTTTTTAAACATTATTTAAATTGGTGATTAAAAGTTAAACAACGTTTATGAATAAGCCTGTTAATTATTAACTAAAAATTACATACTCTTAAAACGTAATATTTAACTCCGCCTCTGTGGTCTAGCGGTCTGGCGTCGGATCTGACTTCTTAAGGTCCCGGGTTCGATCCCCAGGGTGGACAACAAAAAATTAGAAACAACTGGATTTATTTATGTTATAGCGTATAGCGTATAGAAGCGATAGGTTTGTCAGTCATCACATTGTGGGACAATGTCTACGGCTAGTCGTGGATTGTGCTTGTGGTGTTGTTTTCGTGTTTCTGCCTACCTTTTCTGGGGTATGGGCATGAAGATTATTTTTTTTAACTTAAGATACACAAAAGTGATCTCCTCACTTCGCTTAAATAGTGCTTACTGACAAGATATTACAGATCTAAATTTAATTTTAGTATAGATTAATCAAGCTATTACCAAGATCACCACCGCTAATGCCGTAATCACATGGAAGAGGAGGTGACCGGGTAAATGAGTCGTCTATGGGTAATCACGAGGATGCACATTGTATGTTCCTTCATATTGAATAAAGACTCGACCAAACTGTTAAACAGTAACTATTACTTCTTTCTTTAAGTTTTGGCATTCACGTTAGTATTTTGCCATTCGTCAAGTAGAAATTTGCATCAAATTTACCAAAATTGGGACTCAATTATAGTTACCTAGTCATAAGTCATAAGTCGTCAATAAGTCATGTCAGGGTCTTGAGTAAAGCGGTGGCGCCTCATTAATCAAGCTCGTGTACTGAGATTTGACGGCAACGAGGAAATACACGGTACGCTTATTTCTTCATGATTACTTCATTTGTGCACTTTCACAGAACAAAATTGTACAAAATGCCACCAAAATATCGCAAACACGAAATTCAATAATTATGAAAAAACTTCGATCACCTTTTCTCTCGATGTCGCCAAAACTAACTAACTACTTAATAACTAATCTTCGATTTTGTGTCGCTGATGTAGAAAAGAAGTCTGCAGAGAATAGTGTGAATAAAGCACAGGGTAAGCTATTTCAAAAAGAGGTTTTGCGCCCAGGTGCTAGACTCGCTTTGTATAACTCTGTGTTTATCCCATTGTTGTATGGAAGCGAGAGTTGGGTATGTAAGAGCATGAGAATGGAATTAATGCAAAATACAACAATAAAAGTATTCGAGATGAAATAATGACTCCATAATTTGGAAATAACAGTAGATGACAGCTTGGCAAATCAGATATATAATACCAATTTCGATGGATGTAGATACCCTTTGAGACCAAGATTGATATACAATGGTCAAATACAAGACTGGCGTGTTAGTATTAAAAGGGTAATGTTGATGGTAAGCCAGGCAGGTCTGAATTAATCGTAATATTTGGCACACGATACTATAAGGTACTTGGCGTGTAGATATGTATGAATATGTAACATTTTGTCAATAGATTGCCCCGTGTTGGTCCGGGCTCCTTTGTAGAATAGACCATCCTTGCCAGGCATCTCGTAAAAGGCGAGCATAGGCTCACCGTCACTAACACCACATCTAGCTAGGTGGTAGAGTTTAGCAGCGACTCACCCGGATTGGTACCACCGCCTTACCTATTCCTGCCGTCATAATGTCATGACGTGTTCCGGTTCGGAGGGTTAGGTAGCCGGTAAACTTGCTTTTGCTCGAGGCCTAACATCCCGGCCTCAAGTTGGGAACGCACCATTACCACCTTTGGTGTCTCTAGGCGGCGTGAATTTCTTAACATCAGGAAATCCGTCTGCTTGTTTGCCTTCCAATATTATAAAAAAAAAAAGTGTGTACAACGTCTACATTTTGGTGGATTCTTAACTAATTAATGTTGGTTACTTTTCATTATAGTTACTGTGTGTGTTACCCTTAATTTTATGATCTAAAGTTTAACTATTTGTTATGGAACCTGTCAAATTAATGTGCTTTTAAAGTACATTAAAGGAGCGTGACCTTTACTACCAACAATAAACTTATAACCTTTTTATAGTAATGTTCGTAATTTGTCATTTTTTTTATTAATGGTCTAGCACTAGTTTGTTTTGAAGTTTTGGGATGTTTGCCAGTATATTTGGAATGAGTCTTTGGTGTGAAAATCCAACAACAGCGGACAGCATCTCAGTTTTGAAATTACATAAACTTTTATTTACACATAATAGTCTTCATACACTAATAAATTATTCATATACATATTCAGGATATAGGGACTCAAAAGCGTAGCAAATAAATATAAATTTGATTTAAAAAACGTGAGTATGTGTAATACATTTGAGATTTCAAAAATAATTCAACGTCCCTATCACTACATAGTATAAAAAGTAGTCACTTCGTTTGTTCATATGTCCCTTTGTATGCTTAAATCTTTAAAACTACGCAACTGTTTTTTTTTTAAATAGGTAAAGTGATTGAAGAGAAAGGTATGTATATTATATGTATATTATATTATGTATATTAGTATGTATATTATTATATATTTAATAACTTAGATAAGAGCTACGCATCATTTATAAGTAGGTATTCTTGTTTTCAGGACATAACGTTTTTTTTCCATTACTATAGTGCAGTGCAGCAATAAAATCGACTCTAAATTAATTTCTAAGTCACGATTTGATCATTCTATTTTCGAAAAGTTGGTTATAATTTCGCGGTAGTTATATAGGTAACTCATAAACTCTCAGACGAATCTTGATAATTTTTACATTGATCCACCTTGAAATCTTGACCTACCTAACAGAAAAGGGTCATCAAAATCTGTTTGTTAAATTTTTTTATTATTTCACAAACAACTGGTCGAATTTATTCTACGGTGTCCCTGAGTATAACTCATCAACCACTAGTTGGATCTGACCAAATTTATATTGGAGCCCCTCGGAATCTTGATGTTTCAAAAAAATAACCATTAAATGTTTTCGTCATTGAGCGAGTAATCGCTTAACAAACATACTCAAAAAATACAATTCCATTGGTAACCTTCTCCTTTTTGGAATCGTTTAAAAATGAAAGATATTAAAAATTCGCAGTTGTTTACATTAAAACATAGTAATAAGTTCCCTAAAAATAACATTATAGTTTAATAACTTCCAACAAAAAAACTGAAAATATTTCGAATTAAAAAGACGATAGCGTTATACAATTATGTCACAATACAAATATGCAACAGTATGGAAACTACCTACAAACGTTCAAAAACGGCATACTCACACATTCATGCATATCAACAGGTTTTCGCGACTATGCATTAGTGAGTGTCGCATCAAAATGTGTAGTTACGTTGCTATTTGTTTCCGTGATATTCTTTTAAATATCAGGAGCGTATTTGTATTTTGCTGGGATTAACCAACGCCACAAGGCTACCTCCTTATACTGTTTGTAAACTACGTAGTTATTGAATTGCGATTGATGATAATAATTATACGCAGTAAAACAGCAGAGACCGACTACATCTGAAAGAATTATTAAATAGGTACCATATTTCGATTTAATAATTCTTTTTTCGAAAGATAGCTAATGATTCTGTGATGGTCACATATTTTTATCAATATCTTAATAGCAATTGTGTTATGTATATTCAATAATGCAAAAAATGTTGTCTATGTTGACGACCTCAACAATAAATCAAAAAATCGAAAATGTCAATATAAAAAATATATGCATTATTAAGTATAACTCTAATAAAAAATAATGTTGCTCGGGATAGGATATGTGCACGGTTGACGATAGGCATGCCACATATCACATTGTGGGACTTAGTATCTTCGGCTAGTCGTGGGTACCCTGGTTATGTCTCTGCCTACCTCTTCGGGGATATGGGCGTAAAGATACTTTTTTTTAAGTATAACTCAATAACCGCTATTCAGATCATGACAAAATTGGCGAACCTCACCTATCAATCTATCTATTATCACCTATTGAAAAAACGATCAAAATCAGTTGACATTGCAAAAAGTCGAGTAATCGCGTAACAGACATACAAAAAAATCGTAAAGTCGAATTGAGAAATTCCTCCCTTTTTTGCTAGAAAAATAACATGTTATCAAAAGCAATAGGGTGTCTATTGCTTTTGATAACACTTAGTTTCCATACCGTTTCTTATTTGTACTGTGGTTAATGACTATAAAGCTTTGTTTCAGATATGTGTCAATGATCGAGGATGCCTTTAGTTTGGCTTCGGCGCTACAATTCATGCTGAGCGCTATGGTACTTTGTTTAGTGGGAGTGCAATTTTTATCGGTATGTATTTTTAACCGATTCCAAAACGGAGGAGGTTATTAATTCTTCAGTATGTTTTTGTTTTTATATGCTATTTACGCTATTACTTATGTATTTTAATAGTTATTTTTGCAAAAAGTTTCGTGATTAATAATTTGAGTAAGATACGAGAAATGATTTTCAAGTTATTTTTTTTTCAGTACTAAGTAGTGTGATAATAAAATTAAATTTAGTTAGTTTTTCCCCGTGTTGATCCGGGCTCCTTTGAAGAATAGACCATCTGCCTTCCTGCCAGGCAGCTCGTAAAAGGCGAGCAAAGGCTTACCGTCACTAACACCGTGACATCTAACTAGGTGGTAGAGTTTCGCAGCGACTCACCCGGATTGGTACCACCGCCTTATCTATCCCTGCCGCCATAACGTCATGACGTGTTCCGGTTCGGAGGGTAAGGTAGCTGATAAACTTACTTTTGCTCAAGGCCTAACATCCCGGCCTCATGTTGGCAACGCACCATTACCACCTTTGGTGTCTTTAGGCGGCGGGAATTTCTTACCATCAGGAAATCCGTCTGCTTCTTTGCCTTCCAATATCATAAAAAAACCTTGTTTTTTCCTGCTCTATATGAGCATATAGAACTCATACCAAATGACTCCTTTAATCATTCCTCATCCAAATCCGAACTAATTCTACTAATATTATAAATGCCAAAAGTTTGTAAGAATGGATATGTTTAATACTCTTTCACGCAAAAACTTTTGAACAGATTTAGATGAAACTTTACAGAAATATATTGTATATACATAAGAATAATACATAGGCTTCAGTTCATAAAAAATATACTTTATCACGCAAGGCAAGCCGCTAGTGGCAGCTTACTAGCTGCATACATGTAAAAGTCTGTCTTACTGTTTGTTACGCTTTATGACTAAACCCTTAGACTGTTTTGATGGAATTCGATATGCATTTAGTTAAAGACCCAAGTTTACAAATAGGGTGCTTTAAAAAAACTACATCCGAAGGACTAAGAACAAAGTTTATAAAAAAATCGTAACTACTCAACGCTGAGGCAAGTAAGCACTTATTTCAAAATAGTTCTGAGTAGAAATGAAATTAATTGACTTATTGAAATAAGTATAATGTACAGTCACGAGAATAAATATATTATTTTGGTAACATTGTTTATAAACAATGTAAATAAATTTGTTCCTTCAATTATTTTGTATTAATTTTAAAATAAATTGAAAATAAAATAATTTCAGATATTATTGCCACCTAGTTGACGTCGCGTATTTGTGCTTCGAGACTGTATCACAATTATTTGATGTACATTTTCATCACATAATTTTGATGCCACTTAATAAAGCTCCCTGCTAATATCATATATTTTTGCTGCATACTGGGAGACATATATTATTGAACTCTTGGATCAAATATTTTTGCTAATCTCCCCATAGTAATATATTTATGCTCGTGATTGTACCAGATTACTTCACCGTATCTATAGCATGCAAATATTAATTATCAAAGTTCATAAAACTTGTTTAAGTCGGGCTATTTATAAATGACAAAAGCAATCCGCTGGCGTTACCTTAACAAGGTAAAATCTGAAACTATTAGTTCAGCTGTTTAACAAGAAAACAGAACACTTTCTCATTAGAATACTGTTACAAAAACAATATTCTTAAAATTAGAATAAATATAATGAAACCCCTACAAAACCTCCATACACCGTGTAAATGACAGCGTACCAAAAAATGCAACCTTGGATTCTGTACATGATAGACATGCATATGAAGTTAGAATTTTGTGTCGTAAATTTCATGAATTTAAAAAAAATTGTTTTATTGATTTTACTACCTATTATTTCATTAATACTATCTAACGCAACTCTATTTTTATTTAATATCTAATAAATAACACATTTTTACTAAAAACAGCAATGTAATAAAACGGCGTATTAGGTCGGCACTTACTTACTCTTGATTTATTGTACATATGTACTTTGTTCGTTATACATTGCGGGCTAAAAACTGCTAAATATGTAACCACTTGTTTCCGACAAAAACTGTAAAGTAAAAGGCAGTTTGAAGTCTAATATGTATCTAAATTACCACAGAAGTTTTCGTTACGGTGTCAAATACACCCTGTATAATGTAGCTATGAACTCGAATGAAAATATCTTATCGAAATAAAAACGCTTGTTCAAAAGTTATAACGCGACAGACACACAAACATAGACCAGTAACACTTATTACACTCCTCGTTTTCCGTAGGGATTAAAAAGATGTAGTTTCAACAACTAGACCACTAGACTACTTCGGTTTCGCAGTCTTAAGAACTTCTCGATACAGCCATACAATCAACGTTCAAACTTCTTCATTCATGAACGACTGAGTTCGTGTAATTTTCTTCGTTCACTAAACTTTGTTTCCAGATTGAAAATCCGAAAAGTCATCCGATGCAAATCGCCTGGATGGCTATTTACTTAACGTGTATGTTGATAGAAGTGTTCATTCTATGCTGGTTTGGCAATGAACTTATATTGAAGGTAAGGTTATATTGAACTTTAAACTTTTGAGCATTTGCCGAGTCAGCTAACGTTATACATACAGCTCCCGTATTTATGGTGACATCTACTAAACCGTACGACCTATTTTTATAAATTTTATGTGTGTATTTGTTAAGTATTCTCATACTAATACAGATCTACTCGTACTAGCCTGCAAGATACTAAAGATTTTAAAGTTTTGTGGCAGAACAATATAAAATATTATTGAAAAAAGTGTCTTCACGCCCATATTCCCGAAGTTGTAGGCAGAGTACTACCAGGGCACCCACGACTAGCCGAAGACACTAAGTTCTACAATATGATATGTAGCAAATCATGTACATATCCAATACCGGGTAACGTTGCTTTTTATAAGACAATTGAAAATATACCTTTTCTATTTTTTTGTGGCCCGATTTCGGGATCGAAACCAGGACATCAAGAAATAATGTCCGAGCTGCTAATCCACAGAGGCAATTAAAATGTCATAAATTTATAAATATTTCTAATGTTTTTGTCAAGTTCTAATATATTATACAAATTATGCTGGCTCATTCAAGAGCTGGTTGCTTGTCTGGCTGACGGCAAGTAAAGTCGGTTATTTAAAAAAAACAGTAGCTACCGTAGATACAAATTGTTTGGCTATTTTATATTTCATATTCTACTTATGCAAAGTTCATATTCATAGGCCACTTAAACCAAAAAAAAAGAACCACTAAAGAATGTGATGATAGTTACACTATTTATAACTCAAGAACGGCTGAACCGATTAGTCTGAAAATTGGTAGAGAGGTAGCTTAGAACCGAAAGAAGGACATAAGATACTTTTTATCCTGTTCGATTGTAAGTAAACTGGGACAAACAACATTTTAATTTTTCCTATACAAACTGAACGGGCGAAACGATGTTCGCCGGAACAGCTAGCTTAACTATAATTTTTTAATTTATCTTATTTCAATTAATATTCAAATTACTAGTTAGTTTATAAGTATTTCAACAAAAGTTCACATTCTATTTCTGACTCCAACTTATTTGAAGTATTGCTTTCATATTTTAACTGACGCAGAAAACAAGCAGTTTTTAGCCAACCTCAAAAAAAACGGAAGATGTTTATGCTATTTTAATTTCACCAATTATTTTATGTTTGTGTCACTTCAAAACTGTTTTACCAGATGAACTAATTTTTAACCCCTGCCGGAAAAAGCGGTACATAATTGTCTCTTTGGTACATAATTAAGTCAGGTATAGCTACACCCGTATTCAAGAAGCTTACTTGGCTAAGTAATAAAAAAAACGCTGCGAGAAGTACGACTTTTAGGTATATGTTTCTTACGTCAAGTCATCCAATTTATGAACAATGCTTAGTTCTAAATACTGTTTATGAATTGGATGGCTTGACGTAAGAAACGTCTAGCTAAATGTCATACTTAGCACAGCGTTTTTTCGTATTCATTATTTAGCCAAGTTCTTGAATACGGGTGTAACTATACCTGACTTAATTATGTACCCCTTTTTCCGGCAGGGGCTAAAAATTAGTTCATCTAGTAAAACAGTTTTGAGGTGACACAAACATAAAATAATTGATGAAATTAAAATAGCACAAACATCTTCCGTTCTTTTTTGAGGTTGGCTAAAAAACTGCTTGTTTTCTTCGTTAGTTAAAATATGAAAGCAATACCTCAAATAAATAATAATAAATATATAATAAATAATAATAATAATAATAATAATAAAGGTGTAAATCTCATGTAATTTTTTTTTCACTTTTGACAACTACACTCGGCGGTTGTGCTAGGACTGTCATCTGAGCCTTACGCACAAAGAAACTGGTAGTGTCACTTGTATCTATTTTTTTCATTTGATGTTAATTTCATATGTTGAACTGGAAAAAAGAAAATTTAAGTTGATATTTACTAAAATATTTGAATTTGAATTTAAATAATTAAAGTGTATTAGGACATTGTTTCAAAACTAAATAAGCATAATATTCTATCACATTGTGGCTTTGAAATAGTTTAACATTTAAAGAAATGAATTGTTAATGTTAATTTTTTAAATAAATTAAACTATTTACTTATATTTATGACAAGCTTCACTATTTATTACAAAATTAAATTTAGATCGCCTCTGTGGTCTAGCGGTCCGGGTGTTGGACTTGACTGCATGAGGTCCCGGGTTCGAATCCTGGGTCGGCCAACAAAAAGAAAATTGGATTTTTCCAATTTTCTAATAAAAAAAAATGTTGGTCGGGATTGGAAATGTGCCCGGTTGGCGATAGGCTTGCCACCTATCACATTGTGGGACTTAGTGTCTTCGGCTAGTCGTGGGTGCCTTGGTTGTACCTCTGCCTACCTCTTCGGGGATATGGGCGTGAAGATACTTGTTTATAAATTTAAAGTACGACTAAATTTAACTCTATTTACTGTAAACTATCACTCTTTCCAATCCTAGCAAGTCAGAAGTAGAAGCAGCAAAACTAACTTATAGCCAACCAAGATACCTATCTTAAATTGTATTAAGTTTCAATTCGTATATTAATGTTTAAGATTTTCACCAAAAAAGTAATTTATAATACAACACATTTTCCCTAACAGCAAGTCAAAAGATCTAGTTTTACTAATATAATATCTGGTAGTACTTACAACTGGTAGCCTAAACAACGACAATTAAGAGTGTAATGTTAAATTGAAATAACCGACCATTGATTATTTCTTTTTATGATATTTGAAGGCAAACAAGCAGACGGATTTCCTGATGGTAAGAAATTCACGCCGCCTAGAGACACAAAAGGTGGTAATGGTGCGTTGCCAACCTGAAGCCGGGATGTTAGGCCTTGAGCAAAAGTAAGTTCACCTTACCCTCCAACCGGAACACGTCATGACGTTATGGCGGCAGGATTAGGTAGGCGGTGGTACCAATCCGGGTGAGTCGCTGCGAAACTCTACCACCTAGTCAGATGTCACGGTGTTAGCGACGGTAAGCCTATGCTCGCCTTTTACGAGCTGCCTGGTAGAAAGGCAGATGGTGTGTTCTGCAAAGGGGCCCGGACCAACACGGGGAAAAAATCACTTATTAAAATCACTTTTTGTCCATTTTTGCACTAAAATTCATTAATTGTTGTCTCAAGCGGATGAGATTCTGACGACACTCGCCCTCGTATCGGTTTTATTAGGCGTAAAAAAGTAATTAATGGGGACGAAACTAGACAGGTTTGCAGGATTTGCGACAATCGGTACTGAATATTACTCAATACTTAGCGTGAAAATATATACGAACTAACTTTTTCCCGCGGCGTTGCTCCCACAAGAACATTTTTTCGGTATGAAAACTACCCTATGTGTTAATCCAAGTTACCCTCTATGTGTGTACAAAATTTCATGCAAATCGGTTCAGAAGTTTTTTTACATAAAGGAGTAACAAACATACAAACTTTCGCATTTATAATGTAAGTAGGATAGGATGTATCTTTTTTATTGTTCCATTTTTGCATACAAAACTTCACATAAGCGTTACTCAAGCGAGTGACACTCGTGCTCGCACTGGTTTAGATTGGTCCAAAATATCGTATCACTGAGTGTTGCCTTCTGTGTGTGTCTACATTTTGTGGTGTCAATGGGTGTGTTTGTCTGTCTGTGAATGGCATCATAACTTTGAAACGGATTTTTTGTGGTTGAGGCGAGTTTGATGCGGATTTTGCTGTTTAAAAGC
>NJDC01005530.1:13194-24634 GCA_002245475.1 Calephelis virginiensis
AATAAAATAAAAAAAATGTTGGTCGGGATTGTAAACGTGCCCCGTTGGCGATAGGCTTGCCACCTATCACATTGTGGGACTTAGTGTCTTCGGCTAGTCGTGGGTGCCTTGGTTGTACCTCTGCCTACCTCTTCGGGGATATGGGCGTGAAGATACTTGTTTATAAATTTAAAGTACGACTAAATTTAACTCTATTTACTGTAAACTATCACTTTTTCCAATCCTAGCAAGTCAGAAGTAAAAGCAGCAAAACTAACTTATAGCCAACCAAGATACCTATCTTAAATTGTATTAAGTTTCAATTCGTATATTCATGTTTAAGATTTTCACCAAAAAAGTAATTTATAATACAACACATTTTCCCTAACAGCGAGTTAAAAGATCTAGTTTTACTAATATAAAACTGGTAGTACTTACAACTGGTAGCCTAAAAAACGATAATTAACAGTATAGTGTTAAATTTAAAAAAACCATCCATTGATTATTTCTTTTTATGATATTTGAAGGTAAACAAGCAGACGGATTTCCTGATGGTAAGAAATTCACGCCGCCTAGAGACACAAAAGGTGGTAATGGTGCGTTGCCAACCTGAGGCCGGGATGTTAGGCCTTGAGCAAAAGTAAGTTCACCTAACCCTCCAACCGGAACACGTCATGACGTTATGGCGGCAGGAATAGGTAGGCGGTGGTACCAATCCGGGTGAGTCGCTGCGAAACTTTACCACCTAGTCAGATGTCACGGTGTTAGCGACGGTAAGCCTATGCTCGCCTTTTACGAGCTGCCTGGTAGGAAGGCAGATGGTGTATTCTGCAAAGGAGCCCCGACCAACACGGGGATAAAATCACTTATTAAAATCACTTTTTGTCCATTTTCGCACTAAAATTCATTAATTGTTGTCTCAAGCGGATGAGGTTCTGAAGACACTTGCCCTCGTATTGGTTTTATTATGCGTTAAAAAGTAATTAATGGGGACGAAACTAGACAGGTTTGCAGGATTTGTGACAATTGGTACTGAATATTACTCGATACTTAGCGTGAAAATATATACGAACTAACTTTTTCCCGCAGAGTTGCTCGCGTGGGTAATGATCCCACAAGAACATTTTTTCGGTATGAAAACTATCCTATGTGTTAATCCAAGTTACTCTCTATGTGTGTACAAAATTTCATGCAAATCGGTTCGATTTTTTTTACATAAAGGAGTAACAAACATACAAACTTTCGCATTTATAATGTAAGTAGGATAGGATGTATCTTTTTTATTGTTCCATTTTCGCATACAAAACTTCACATAAGCGTTACTCAAGCGAGTGACACTCGTGCTCGCACTGGTTTAGATTGGTCCAAAATATCGTATCAGTGAGTGTTGCCTTCTGTGTGTGTCTACATTTTGTGGTGTCAATGGGTGTGTTTGTCTGTCTGTGAATGGCATCATAACTTTGAAACGGATTTTTTGCGGTTGAGGCGATTTTGATGCGGATTTTGCTGTTTAAAAGCTGCTGTGGTTGAGATGGCTCTTATTTTCTTTTCCTCTTGGCTATTTCTCATTACATGTAGGTTTTGAATAGGGTTATTAAATGCAAGCACGACATTTTTTTAATCATACTACCATATTGGTTTAATACTCAAAGACTTTTACATAATTTTAACCCCACTGTCCTTGATAGACAGTTTGACAGATTGACAATTGCATAGATAATTACGAGTAATAATGTGTGTTATGAAATTTGAATAACTTTTAATTTTATTGCAGTCAGTAGTTTGCTGTTCTTAAAAGCTTCAATTATTAGTTAAGGTAAATAGAGTAGACACGCAGTAACTTATGTATTTTGATTAAAATTGACATATTTATATCTACTAACAAGTCCCTAGACAAAATGCGTATATAATAAGAATGTGGCACAAAATTTGACTTTCGTTAAGACAAAGAAAATTATATTTTAGTATTCAGAGTAAGCACTAATATTAAATATTTCAAAAGATATGTTTTTGTTCCCATTGCGTCCATCGTCATGCATCCCATTTTATTTACTTTATTATTAACTTTTTTATGATATTGGAAGGCAAACAAACATAATATGGATTTCCTAATTGACTGACGCCGGAATGTTAGGCCTCGAGCAAAAACAAGCTTGCCGGCTACCATACCCTCTGAACCGTAACACGTCAACAACAAGCACTGACGTTATGGCGGCAGGAACAGGCAAGGCGGTTGTACCGATCCGGGCGACTCGCTGCGAAACTCTACCACCTAGTCAGATGTCACGATGCTAGTGACGATAAGCCTATGCTCGCCTTTTACAAGCTGCCTGGCAGGAAGGCAGATGATCTATTCTACAAAGGAGCCCGGACCAACACTTATTTGGGGAAAAACCTTATATGTTTTATTTCTGGATCAAGATCCAATAACTTAGTCCCGAGGCCTGTCTCCAGTCACATTGTAAAAAGTACTTGTTTCTCACAATATGCATCCTTCTCAGATAGAGACAACTTAAGAGCTACTACGAAGTTTAAGCTCTTGTGACTTTAATGGCCATCTCATTATTATAAATAGTTTCAAAAGCTTGTATCACATTTTATAAATCTGCTTGGTGAGAAAATATCTTCAAATATTTTTTGTCTAAAGTAAAAGTAAAGTATCTTCACGCCCATATCCCCGAAGGGGTTGGCAGAGGTACAACCAAGGCACCCACGACTAGCCGAAGACACTTAGTCCCACAATGTGATAGGTGGCAAGCCTATCGCAAACCGGGCACATTTCCAATCCCGACCAACATTTATTTTTAATTAGAAAATTGAAAAAATCCAATTTTTCTTTTGTTGGCCGACCCGAGATTCGAACCCGGGACCTCATGCAGTCAAGTCCAACACCCGGACCGCTAGACCACAGAGGCGATTAATCCTAATTTTTATCTAATCCTTATAATTATACAGATTTTGTGCTATAACGCTTGTGTAACAAAAGTACATTCACAATTTATATTTATACAAAAGGTCAAATATTTATCCCCAGTGTTGGTTAGGATTCCCTATGTAGAATAAAACATCTGTGATCTATGTGACTGACAGGTAATAAGAGGTAATTATAGGTCGAAAATCAATATAATAATTTCCAAGATCACTTACGTTAGAGTGCTGTATAGCAAGTTATAAAATACGGAGCTCCTTAAATATAAATATATGTTTTAGGGTCAAGAGCGGGTGTATTTTCTAATATCTGTGATCATGAGTATCGTTGGTACAGAGAATTGCACACCCGCGTATGACGTCGGAAAATCATAAACAAAATATGATAATGATATCCACGATGTTAGAAACTTCATAACAGTTCCATCTTTCTACCAGTACTGGAAAGCACCAACTTATAAACTTACAAATGTTATAAATTAACAAACGTCTGGCTGAACATGGATCTCGATTTATTCTTTGTGTATTGCAATAAATAAACGGAGGTGCTCGTAGACAGGAACTACGGAGCTACGACGTGCTACGAACCTGACATCTTTTACTTTTTATTACTTAGTTCAAACTTCCAAGTGTCATACAGTATAGATGACCTGCATTGTTATTTTTGTTTTGCTTTGAAGTAACTTTATTTTTACAATTTATAAAGCTAACAAGCAGACAGCTCTATAGAAATTCATCGGTATCTTGACTGCGATCGGAAGCTACGTTGCTTGTAATTAACGTTTAATTGTTATCAGGAAGCTATTGTGTTTAATTTCCATTCAACATCTTGAAAAAAAATTAGAAGCAATGCATAGTACCGCACCAGAGGACGTAGTGTTGGACAACCTCATACCCGGTGGACTGATAATCAGGTCAAAGTCGCGGGGTGTCGCTGGATACAAGCGGCTGGTGACCGTGTCTTGTGGCGCTCTTTGAGGAAAGCCTATGTCCAGCAGCGGACCTCCTTCAGCTGATGATGATGAATGCATAGTAGTAACCTAATATTACCCTAAACCTGAGCCCAAGTCAACAACCATTTGTATCGAGACGAAGCTATTTTTTTACTTAAAGATGCGTTTTTTTAGGGAATAAGTATATTATTAGTATTTTTTTTGTATTTTATTTATTCTGTGTATTCAGCGCACTATTAAACCTGTTTATCTAGCAAACACGTTAAATTACTGTGAAATAATATCTCTATTTTGTGTACTACCAACAAAAACAAATATTGAAACAAATGTAATTACTTTCTGCCAACATTAGCGCGATGTGAATTGTCATTAGTATTAAATATATTAAAGCACCTGCTACAAATTTAATTCTATTAATAGTTGGGAAGGTATTTCCTTTCTAATCTAGTTAAATCTAAATTATTTTCGTAAGTTTCAGAAGTAATTTCTAAACTATTTGGTTGTACATTACAAAAATAATTTCCGTATTCATAACTAGATGTACCAGTAATCTTCTTTTTAAATTTATTTAAATGTTTTGCTAGAAAACATATTTTACAGTTCACTAACTGCCTTCTCCTTGGGCAGCTTGTAACATGTGATCATAGTTTCAAACATAATCAAAGGGACCTTTATGGTAGAGTTTTATGCAATATCTTGGACACTGGCTTTCCTACTCTTGCCACATTACAAATACGAATGTAAATTTGTTATTTATACGTCTTAACCAATCGACATAAAACAGTCCTTATTCGTGGAAGTATTAAAAGTAAAGGATTAAAGTGAGTAAAGGCATTCGAAATAGCAGGTTAAAGCTAGTATTCACAAATAGTTCAAACAACACACCCAAACGTGCTTAAAATTGAAAATAAAATAATATCAACTTCAAATATTTTACACGAAATGTACCTAACATTTTCCCTCGCATTCGAATACATGAGGCAATTTATACAGTCAGTTGTTTTACTAGATGGAATGCAAATCAATAGATTCAATAGTGTAGAACTGTTTCGAAAAGTTCTAGTTGAAAGCCAATATAAGTGAAGTTTTATGGTCCATTGGCATCACAAAGGATTCGACATAGCCTGAATATTACCCATATTGACCTTTTGTTTGAAGATATCTTCACGCAAAGTCTCTTGTGAGATAGGTAGAGAGTGTTGATTGCTACGTGTCACGATTACCGCTGACGTAGGTTTTTCCACATTCACTACTCTTTCCATACAAAACCTTTGACTTATCTTTACAATGTACAAAAAGTTAAAAAAAATATAAATATATAAACATACAAAAGGCTAGGCAAACCTTAAAGATTCATTAAACAAATCAAGTTAAAGTAATTAACAAAACAATTATACTAAAATTAAAACTAAAAAAAAATATAAACCCAAACAAAACTTACATGCAATGTAGATAAGAACCATTCGTCTCTTTCTCGTCAAAAACTAGTCAGTTTTCAAACAAACAAATCCGCATCGAAATCAGTTCATCCGTTCAAAAGCTATGATGCCACCGACACACATACACACACACTGACATATCACTAAGAAAAAAAGTGTCATCGGTACAATCATCATAATATAATGTCATTACAACTGAGCTGTATTCTAATGTTCCGATGTTGGCGTTGACTACATAAGATCTTAGGTTCGATTCTAATAACCTTAGACAAAACCTACATGTAATGTAGCTAAGAACGATGTTGATCAATTATAAATAAAAAATCGCATCAAAATCGGCCCATCAATTCAAAAGTTATGTTGCCATAGGCAGACATACACAAATACGTCAAAATTATGATGCCCCTCTTTTTCGATCGGGGGTTGAAAAACATTGTACTATTCACAAAAGTAAGAAATAAAATTTTCTTTTCAGAGCTTAGAACTACGGAGTGCTGCATTTGAGGGACCTTGGCAAACCTTAGATTCAAAAACTTCAATGTACATCATCATATTTCTGGAACGCAGCAAAATCCCACTTAAAGTTACAGCCGCTAAAATATTTACGCTATCTTTGAATACATACACATACGTACGTATTTCCATTGAATACTTACACATGCATACGTATTTCTATTGAATACATATATATACGTACGTATTTCTATTGAATATATACATATACGTACATATTTCTATTGAATACATACAAATACGTACGTATTTCCATTGTAGAAATTCAAGTCGCAAAGAAACAGTACTCAAGTATAAATTTTGTGAGTGAAGATAAGAGGCTGAGAAATAGGCTACTTTTTGCCCCGGTATATCATTTAGCTTTAGCGTATACTTTTTTATTAAAACTTTTAATTTTTAATATCGTGTTTGTACATGCATACATATCTTCATGCCAAATCTCTTACGGGGTAGGCAGAGAGTATCAAATGTCTAATTGCCGACCTTTCTGGCTTCTTCCACATTCATTACGCTTTTCATACAAACACGCCGATTTCGGATACTCTTGAGTTTTAACACCACACTCGGATAGTACCCGAGCAATTTATTTTTATATTTATTTGTTGCAGACATCTAAATGTTCATCACACAAATGCATGCCCCGTCGGGAATCGAACCCGAGCCTCATAGTTGGTCAGAATGTTCAGGCGTGTACGCTAGCCACTCGACCAACGAGTCGGTCGTTATGATTCTGAGGTAGTTCCATATATTTTGTATCACGATCTGACTAGCGGTTTGTGACTTATACAATAACCGTCTTATCCACTCACACGTCCACTGATACTTTACTATCCAAAAAAAAGGTAGTTGTACGTCCAACGATACTTTAGTATCATTAGCTACAAATTTTATAAAACCGTCATCTATCGATAATATACATTACTTTTTGCGTGTTTGAGTTGTGGAGTCAATAACTAACGAACTGCTTTACCAAATAATCATGAGATGGCAGTGTAAGAAGACTCGACAAATAAAAACAAACGTTTATATTCAGACCACTCACGCGTTGGTCAAGTGTTTTTGAAGGGCCAGCGATTTTGTCCTTCTCTTTTTTGGAGTCGTTTAAAACTGGAGGAAGTTTGTAATGTGACATTTTTCATGTTAGGTCATGCAAACTTCTATGTAATTTTCCAATTTTGACTGAACTGAACTAAGGTAGAAATAATAAATAAATATCCCTGGACAAATCACACAAATTGAATCTAACCCCAAAGTAAGCAAATTATATGCTTGTGTTATGGGTGTTAGTCAACGATACTAACACATAGAAATACTTAATAGATACAAGAAAAAATTTAATAAACACCCAGACCCGGAAATGCAGACATCTAAATGTTCATCACACAAATGCCTGCCCCCGTTGGGAATCGAACCCGAGCCTCGCAGTTGATCGGTGTAGTTAGGCATGTACGCTAGCCACTCGACCAACGAGGCGGTCAAATAAATATCTAATTCATAATCTATTTCATTACCACGTTGGGATATGATAATTCTTTTTTCGAAAGATATCTGAGGATTATGAGATGGCCCCAATTTTCATTTTTATTGAATCATTCATTTCATCATTATTTATTACGGTCAAGATAGTCAAAAAAGCAGGCATTATTTCGTATAACTCAAAATCTTTTGTTATAAAAAAAACGACTAATTTAATGTGGCCAAAGTGGCATACTATTATTTACATTATTATTTAATTATTTTTCTAAACCACTAAAATACCAAGAGAAAATATTTCCAACCTAAAATCCGCTATAAAGTTTTAAAGTAGTTAGTTGAATAGAACTATTAAACTCGCCTGAAGTTGCTTTAAAAGCACTAACATAGTTCTACGTCGTTAAATCTTTATGTAATTGCTATAATTGTGTTTCTAGATCATAAACTGGTCATACAAAGCGTTTGCAGTAATAAGGAACGTCAAGAAATAATAAAGAAAATGGATTTTTACTCTGCATTACGGAGCTCTTATTAAATATTAAGTATTTTGCATAATGTTAGGTTCAGACTAAGCAAACGAAAGCGAATGCGAATTGTAATAACCTACACTGTTTACTCAATTAGGGCGAATAGTTTTACAACTTTGTAGAAGGATCGGTTAAACTTTAAATGTATTAATTGAAAATTAATCATCAAGAATTTGTTTTATATTTATTTGTATTTAATTTTTTGTTAGTTTGATTGTGCAGAATTCATTCATTTATTCATTTATTCATTCTTGTTTTTTTAGTTTATTAACACAATTTACACATGTAACTAAATAAATAGTTGCTGGCGGTTGCCTCACTAGGCTAATAAAATTATGCGTTGAAATAAAAATATGCTTTTCGCCTCTCAGACCAATATATTCGTATTTCTTATTGGTCTGATATTCGCATCTATTCAAGGTTTTACAATAAAAATATTAAATTACATTAAAAAATAATTTATAAAATTTATGTAGCAAATAATTATGAGCTAAACTCAGTTTAATAATTAAAATCAATGTAAGCAATTTGTTTCTTTCTGTGTATCTGTCTATCTGTAGGATCTTAACTCCCGTACGGACGCAGAGATTTCAATTTAGTTTTTTTGTATTAAAGGTAACTTATGTGCGAGTCTTCATATTTTAAACAAATAAACACTTGTACTGTTTTATGTATCACTTAATAAGTTACTGTTTTACATATCACTTATAATAACACTAAATTATAAGTGATATGTTTTTACATACTGTTTTCAGTACAAGTGTTTCTTTGTTTCAAAATATGAATATTTGGAAGTTTTACCAAGCGCCGACGATGGAAAATATTAAATTATGTGCGAGTGTTCTTAAACATGTTTGATGAAAATCGGTTGAGCCTTTTTAAAGTTGTTGTGATGAAAGTGATATTAACCGAATGTTTGCAAATATACTCGTATATTTTTTTTACTTTATGAAGGTAAAATAAGTTCCTACGTCGGGGGTTTTATCAATTTTTTATTTTATTATCTTCAGTAATAATTTAAACTTACTGCAGTTATTATATTTAATCGTGACCTGGTGGGATACGAATCCCAATAAACTATTAGTAGCAGATAATATCATGGACATAATTAAAGTGTATTCATTCATTCATAAAGCGAGTTATAACCGCTTGTGCGCCTCCCTTAAAATGAACCTCAGCTCTCAAACTAGTAATCTCAGTAGAAAGCGAACAGTAACAGTCCTTCAAAGTATACGTAAAAGCTTACCGTACTTGGAAATCTAAGTGTTTTGATACTTTCGGCAATTCCTTCAACTCATTCGTACTTCGTGTCAGTCTTCATCCAACTACCGGTGGATATACTGGCCTATTTCTCCAATTCTATGTGTTTTAGCAATTATCATTTTAGTATGTTATTTTAATGATTTTCCTTTTTAAAACTTGTGATAAATAAAGTTTTCTTAGTTGTTCGTTGTAATAAAAATAAGGGCATTTGTTCGCTTTCATTTGGTTGGTCTGTACCTAGTATCAGGTAGCAAACTGTATCTAAGAAAATTAATAATAAATTCTTACATTTGTTACTTAATTCTTAAGCAGTTTTGTTAAAGGTGTATCTAGATGAAAATGTAAAAAAATCTCTTAGCTAGTTTTATATTCACTAGTGGTGGTCGTGAAGCAACTTGCCCGGGTAGGAATACACCGCCTTACCTAATCCAAAATACACAACCATCTATCTATCTATGGTACAATCTATGGTATCTAAAGGCCGTAATTACAATCAGAAAAGCGGTATATTTTTTAAACTGACCTATTACAACAAAAGGAGTTAATGTTTTTTTTTTATTTAATCAAAGATTTCTTTTATAATACCGATTGTTACACCATTTAGCTTAGATTTTAATTATTTTTATAGAATGGGTTAAATTTAAAGAATTTCTTTTTGAATATTATATTCACAAAGCGCCAACATTTTTCAATATTTAAATTTTGAAAAGATATCCGTAAATAACGCATTAGAAAATTTTAAACACTAAAACAATATGATTCCTATCAAGTATTTTTCACTAGCGATAGAGTTGTCACATCCCCACACCTATAGGTGCACATAAAAGAATGCCATAAGCATATGTAGTCACTAAATTTTATTAGAAAGTATCAACACTTTGTTACACACAGCCCTACACATTATATTAAAATTCAAAGCCCTAATAGTTCTATAAAAGCGAAACCTTTATAGAACTATAGGCTATATATATATAGGCTATATTTCTATAAAGGTTTCGCTTTTATAGAACTATAAAATAAATAAATAAAATAAATAAATAATAAGAACTACAAAATAAATAAATAATAAATAAGCGAAACCTTTATAGAAATATAGCCTATATATATATATATAGCCTATAGTTCTATAAAGGTTTCGCTTTTATAGAACTATTAGGGCTATTGCTGAATTATGCAATATATTATTAATAGTGTAAGTTTCAAAGATTTAGTATTATATACCTCATCAATGGTGGTTCTATTGCTGCTATTCTGCTGTGCATAAACTAAACTAATTTTGTACACATCTAACCTATCTTTTTCCAATGACATAAAAGCAAACGTGATAGAACATTTTAGACATTCGAATAGATTTAAAATTTATCAAAATGTCATTTAGAAACTAATCTGACAGCCCAAAACGCCTTTTATCTCTTTCTATTACGTTCGTTGAAAAAAGATGGATAACTTAAAATAAGTAATGGGTGCGCAACAAAATTACCTCCATTAGCTCTTTTTAACCGAGTCCAAAAAAGAAAAGGCTATCAATATGATCGTTTGTGTTTTTTAAATGCTTGTTACGTAACATTGCTCGGTCAATAACTGTCGGATTTTTTATTGAATCAGGCGTTACTTTGCGGAAATCCATTATAAAAGATGTAAAATAAAGACTTACGCTTACGCGCTTACGCGGAATTAGCAAAATAAAGACTTATTTTACATCTTTTGTCGGATTTTTATTGTTTTATTTTAAAAAGGTAGGATATGATTTCAAGGTATGTATAATTGATAGATTGTAGATATGATTATCGGATGTTGCAAGTTTTTGAGTTACATTTAACAATACAAACATTTTAATGCTATTGGACAACATTGAGACACAATTTATATAGGAAAATCGTAGAATCATTAGCTACGTTTTTTAAAAATAATTATTTATAGTTCTTTTACAATACCATAAAATAGTTATGAAATTTTAGGCGGTTTTATTGGAGTTTTAGGCAAAGAACTCACGGAGCGGTTTCCAGCCGCGGTCGTGGATCTGAGATTTTATTTCAAAACTCAAGAGACCGGTAATTTGTGCAGCCACAAAGCCGTCATGGTTGAAATCGTCGCCCGTAAACTTGTACGGTTCTGCCGGCGTGAGACCGGTACCACGAGAACCGCAAACAGCCGCGGGCGCTGTGAGAGTAAAACTCGTTGTGAAATGTGTTCTTACTTTTTGCATATAAATCTTCATTTTACAGAAGCCGCGGGCCCGCAAACGCGGCGGGTTAAAAAGCGACATGAGTTCTTAGCCTTACTGCTCTTAAATTATGAGTCTTGAATGCCTAGAATAAATCTCAGATTTTATTAAAGGAATTAAACGACAAACAGTAGCCATTCG
>NJDC01005530.1:36590-57020 GCA_002245475.1 Calephelis virginiensis
GGTAGGGTTGTTTCTCCTTATCTGCCTATTGTGCAAGGAACTGGGCGTGAAGATATATGTCTTTGTACTAAAAATACAGAAATTTAAGTTAATCATATCGAAATGCCTATCCCTGTCGGAAATCGAATTCGAGCCCAATGTATTAGGGCGTATGCTATCCCTTATGTAAAAAGAAAGTATCTTCACGACCTTATCACCGAAAAGTTGGCAGAGGCACCCACGACTACCCGAAGACTCTAAGTCCCACAATGAGATAGATGGCAAGCTTATTGCCAACCGAGCACGATCCAATTCCGGGCAACGTTATTTTTATTAAAAAAAAAAGTGTTTTTTTTTTTAATTTTTAGTTTTTTGGTTGCCCGACCCAGGGATCGAACCCGAAACCTCATGAAGTAAAGTCCGACGCCGGACCACTAGATCAGAAGTGTTCAGTATAACTTTTTAAAATTATGAAATGTACAGTTTGAATTAACATAGACGATCATGTATTGCATAAACTTGTGCCAATTATTTAGAGTTTTGGTTGGCAACAGTTGGGTGGAAGTTCCAAGTCAGTATTATAGTAATAAGTAGCGTTGTCATTGCGGCGGGGAGGCGAAATTAGTTTGTAAAGGCTTCATTTATGAAACCAACCTCATGTAACGAGGAGTTTTCGAACCAATATTTTAGTAAGTTGCATGTTAGAAGCAATATCAATATCTCCGTGTTGGTTTTGGTATCCTCTGCAGAATATTGGCCTTATTGGTTGAATAGTTAGTACATTTTTTTGTTCGGTTCTTATTGAAATGGGTGGGTAGAAATGATTTTAACTTTTTTCCGAGTACCGTCAATGTATGTTGATTCTAGTCTCCTTTGCAGAATATTAGAATAGAATAGAATATATTTTTATTCAAAATGAGTCCACTTGTACATTTTTTGAACGTCTAAAAACTTAATATTTAATATTGGCTACATTTTAAAACACTATATTATCAAATACAAAAATAATTACTATTATACAATCATAAAATGTCATAATTTTAATTTCAATGTCATTGGATACAGAATATCAAAAGCTGTTTCATAAAATAATAAGAAATATGTCAAATAAACAAATAAAAAAAAAACATTAATTACAAATTAACATAATTACAAATTAAAATGTAAAAAAATATAATACCTAAAAACAATGATAATAATCATAAAATTTTTATATTACATACAGTTTGCAATATTTTTATCAACCCTAATCAATAATTATTATTATTAAGGATTTGTCCATACATTTTTATCTTTCAAATATTCTTCTGTTTTAAAGTATGGTATTGGCTTCATTAGGAATAGTTAGTGTGTATAGGGGTAAAAACTTTCCCCCCCAAGGTCCACTCCACTTTTTATATTCGGTTCTAATCGAAATTAGTGGGTAGAAAAGATTTTAACCTTATTCCGCATACCTTCTAGATATATGGCTATGTCACCACCGCCCCGTGACAGTTTTCTCTTCCTTCGCGAACCAACAACCGGATATACGTTACGATTTCAGTATATATTTCCACAAAGTAACGCCTTCTTATATCAATTACAAGTTACGTTGTTCTTCTTTCTTTCTTTAGGTTTTGGCCTATACGTTAGTTAGTATTTTGCCATTAGTCAAGTAGCAATTTGCATCAAATTTTATATCAATTTTAATCAATTGTCATAAGTCGACAGTAAGTCATGTCAGGCTCTTGGGTAAAGCGGTGGCCTCATTACTCAAGCTCATGTAATGAGATTTGGCGGCAAAGAGGAAATACACGATAGCTAATTTCTTCATAATAATTTAATTTGTGCACTTTCACTGAACAAATTTGTACAAAATGCCACCAAAATTGACAAATTTCATTCAATATCAACACGAAATTCAATAATTGTGAAAAAACTCCGACCATCTTTTCTCTCGATGGCGCCAAAACTCCGTTACGTTGTTTGTGTCCTTTGTTTAAACTTTTTACATTCACAATTTGTGTTTCTAGTCGTTACTACTCTAATTTGTGAACAAGAACATCAATCAAGAAAGGGTGTACTAGCACAACTTTGAGGAAGCAGAAGTGGCCTTAGCAGATGTCGGACCGAATAAGGTAAGTGGATATTACAAATTGTTCCGTCATTTCCTAAAAATTGGTACCTAATCTCTCCTCCATACATAGGCAAGCAAGAGGGGCAGCCGTTGACGTGGTCCGGTTCGGAGGGTAAGGTAGCCGATAAAATTATTTTTGCTCTAGGCCTAACATCCCGGCCTCAGGTTAGCAACGAACCGTTACCACCTTTGGTATCTCTAGACAGCGTGCATTTCTCACCATTAGGAAATTCGTGTGCCTTCCATTATCATAAATAAAAGACGGGTTGCACTCCGGGAGTGCCGGCAGAAGTGAAAACTTGAATATTAACGTTATGCATTTTTGATATTTTGAAATGGTTAGAGAATATTTTTGAACGAATTCCTTTAATTATCAGTATGAAAGTACTATCATTTATGCACAAATATTATTCTTATATCAATAACCTGCGTTCGGCTTGACAAAAACTCGCTAAAGTAAAACCATGTGAAGGCTATGAGTATCGTCATATTATCTGTGCATCGAACATTGCTCGTCTACACATAAATATTATATTCAAGATGGAACAAATAGAGCAATGTCGGTTGATATTATACGTATCTGCTATCTGTGAGAATGTAATGGTAGGTATATTGCAGCGTATTATCCATTGCTCATCCTATACTATTCGGAAATATCTAAGCAATACAAAGACAGCAATGAATCTACGTTTTATTTTAGATCTTGCGCCGTCTTATTCGCGCATGCGCACTGCGCCGTCTTAAGTTCTGACGATCTGACGCGAGTTTAGAAGTTTTCACCCATGCCAAAAAAAGTGTGCAACGCCGCAAAAGAAGTTTTCACTTCAAAAAACCTATATTTTATGTAGCCCTAAAACTACTTTATAGATGGGGTAAATAACATATAGTACTAAAACCAAACATTAACTGTGAACTTTTAAAACTTTTTAAGTCAGTACATAATTACATCTTTTGATAAGTAAATATTACAAGGTACGAGTAGCTGTTAGTTCTTCCGCTTCTTGAGAATGTTGATGTTTCTTGTCTGATTAGGTTGACGGTAAGCGTCATATGGTCAAGTAGTCATGGATCAAAGGATTTAAACTAGTGGTAGGTATCTTAAAATCGATACCTAGATAGGTTGTCTGTGAGAAATAACATTTTTGTGACAATCCAGTTGTACTCATATCATTAATTTTAAGATCTGATGCATATTGCGTACCGATTGTGTGCAATAAATAATATTGTATTGTAGAGGTATAACTAGGGCATCCACAATCAACCAAACTTAGTTCCACATTGTGATAAGTGGCAAACCTATCGACCAGACTCATATACAATACCGGGCAACGTTGATTTTATTACAAAAATAGCCAACCCGGCGAACTTAGTATCACTTGACAGTAACGTCTAAGTACCTATTCACAGTTATAATAAAAAAAGACGGGTTGCTTTTCGGGAGTGCCGCAGAATTGAAAACTTAAATATTAACGTTGTGCATTTTTGATATTTTGGTTTGATGGTCCCTATACTATAAACGTGTTTTTTTCGTATTTTTTTGCTCAATATTAAAAACGGTAACAGGTAGATGCTTCAAATTTTCACAGAATATTTGCTTGTACATTACCTTTAAAAATAAATAATGAAATAAAAAAAATGACAATTTTAAAGGGGGGCTCCTATACAACAAACGTAATTATTAATAGTTAGATGATAGTACGGATTCGACTTCCGACGGTCCGACTTGCACTTGGCCGGTTTTTTTTACGAATAGCGTCTAGCATTGTGGAAATAAGTATCTCATCGTTGATGCATTGCTTGAAATTCCGCCTACCGCTTCAGGAATGCAAGCGTACCGATGCCCTACAACATGAATTTTTGTCAAGATATCCGTCTACTTGTTTGACTTCCAAACCCTTAAAAGATTTAAAATAAAATTTGACTGTCGGCGATAAGGGACCGCAATTGATCACTTTCGTATGCAAATTGGCAACGCCAGGGAGCAACGTATGGACGCTCGAGGATCCTATAAATTCCGTTGAGCGCTTTAATAGAAATTCCCAGCCTCATTACTTTGTGGACATTTTTGTTTATTCCTCGCAATTGTTTTTTTCAATCGATGTTTAACAATTTATTTGTTTTTAAAGGTGTTTTGTCTGCATTTTAAGATTTTTTATATTTTCAGAAGAATCAATGCGTCAAAAAATTATTCTTTTATTTCTGCAGACGAATTTCTTCAATGCTAGAAACTAAAGCTCGGGTTCAATTCCCGACGGGGGCAGACATTTGTGTGATGAAAATGTAGATGGTTGTATTTCCTGGTCTGTATTATTCAATTTATTCTGGTATCTATTGAAATATTTCTATGTTGAGTAATACCCATATCACAAGCATATAATTTGCTTACTTTAGGGTCATATTCAATTTGAGTAACTTGTGCAGAGATATTTATTTATTTATTTGAGGTTTCTGTAGTTGCCAAAGATGTTAAAGATGAGTTTTGAACCTGATGCTTGGATTTAATATTTCCCATGATTTGTCAGACAAGAAAGCTCTTAAAATATATATAAAGCAGTTGAGTATATTAACGCCCTTACCCTTGAATATACAGGGTTACTTTAAAAGGACCTTCTAAATTTTAATGTAGGGGGGCAAAGACTTTAACGGTGATACATTTTAAATATAATTGCCAATTTTAGTATTTACTTTTATAAACATTAATTTAGATAGTCTTCAAAAACGCTACACCTGTTGTCATACTATGTCGTACCTAGTACGGGTCATGACGTCATCAGTCTGCGAATGCTACTGCGATCGGTGATAACCAGCTTTATGCTCTGTTATCGTTATAATCGCGTATTAAAATTATAAATTGTTTCCTTTTTTAATTTTTAGTTTTTTCGTAGATCGAAAGTATTACGGATTTCGAACCGTTTCTTAAAATTTGGCTGATGCTTTATATGTTGCCCTGTTTAAAAGTTTTTTATATTATTTCAACTGCCTATTCGGTGTTAAAGTACTCGTCTATTGCCACCAACCAACTTCGAGACTCGGGTTCGAGTCCCGACGGGGGCAGACATTTGTGTGATGAACATGTAGATGTATGTATTCCCGGGTCTGAGTGTTTATTAAATTTATTCTGTTATCTATTTAAGTATTTCTATATATAGGTGTCGATGACTAACACCCTCAACCCAAGCATATAATTTGCTTAGTTTGGGATTAGACCTATTTTATTATTTGTCCAGGGATATTTATGTGCCTGTTCCGGAAGATATAGGCAAAGGTACAACCACGGCAACGACGATTAGCCAAAGTTATTTCGTCCAACAATATAATGACTGACAAACCTATCGCATTTTACTCAATCCCGGGTGACATTTTTTTTTAACAAAATTTGAAAGACATATTTTCCATTACCTGACTTAAGAATCAAACACGGAACCTCATGTAAACGCCGCCAAGAACGGAACACTAGATCACATCAGCGTATTGATGTAACCTTATAGTAAGAAAATTATATATTCGCAATATTAATTCCGATCAACAACAAGAGTAATACAATATGTAAGTACTATTACATAAATGACTTGTATCTTCACGCCTATATCCCCGAAGAGGTAGGCAGAGGTACAACCAAGGCACCCACGACGAGCCGAAGAGACTAAGGTGTCTTCGGCCACCTATCACACACAATGTGATAGGTGGCAAGCCTATCGCCAACCGGGCACCATTTCCAATCCCGACCAACATTTTTTACTTAGAAAATTGGATTTTTCCAAATTTCAAATTTGGAAAAATCCAATTTTCTTCTTGTTGGCCGACCCGGGATTCGAACCCGGGACCTCATGCAGTCAAGTCCAACACCCGGACCGCTAGACCACAGAGGCGATATATAATAGAATATCAAAATTAGTTAAATAATGTCTACCCAGAATACAGACATGTACGTTGATCGTACATATACTTGCCTACCCTTGTCGAAACTTGAACCCAAGTGTCATAGATGATCGATGGCATACCAACCAGCTACCCCTACGCAACTAACCCTTCGATCAACGCGGTAAACTATAACAAATCACAATTGAACTTTTAATCCTAGATAAAACACGTTTCGTTCTTCAATCTTTTTCCCCGTGTTGGTCCGGGCTTCTTTGCAGAATAGACCATCTACCTTCCTAACAGGCAGCTTGTAAGAGGCCAGCATTGGCTTATCGTCACTAACACCGTGACATCTTACTAGGTGGTAGAGTTTCGCTTGGATTGGTACCTACCTTACCTATTCCTGCCGTCATAATGTCTAATGCTTACCGTTGACTTGTTCCGGTTCGGAGGGTAAGGTAGCCGGTAAACTTACTTTTGCTCGAGGCCTAACATCCCGTCCTCAAGTTGGCAACGCACCATTACCACCTTTGGTGTCTCTAGGCAGCGTGAATTTCTTAAAATCAGGAAATCTGTCTGCTCGTTTGCCTTCCAATATCATAAAAAACAAATTTTTATTTTAAAAGAGTCTTCACCTGATACTTTTAGGTAACAAAATATTTAACACGTCTTCACATCTAAGGAGTGTATTTATCTAGTGGAAATAATGGCAGCAGACTGTCTGTCGGCCATTGCAGCTGGCTGGTCGCCAACCGTAGGTTCTTCCGGCGTACAGCTTAACTAATAATTCTCCTGCAATATTTATTTATCAAAAGATGTAATTATGTAGCTACACTTGTACTTTGTCTTTCGTTTGCAAGTTTTTTAAATGTTTTAAAAGTTCTGTCGCCGTTTGCTTTTAGTGCTCTATGTTTTTTCCCATCTTCCAAAGATTTTACCTTTTTTTAAGTGAGGAACGTGAAGGGTTATGTCGGACTCCTACTGACTAAAGCCCCACGGTGTCCACCTCTTCGCGAAGTACAGGGGCTGCGGCAACGCTTTTGCTCACATCCACTGCCCCGGCGTCACCAGATCTCTCAATCTCCATCAGGCAGACCGCTAACAGGGGCCCGCATACCATCAGAAGGGTGCACGGAAACACAGCGTACACCACTTCGGAGTTCAAGTGGCGACAGGACCCCCCGTAACTGCCGCAACCCAATCATGGCCTGGTGGGCAAGATGAAAAAGCCACTTCCCACTTCCGCGGGCTAACTACCGCCACTCCGCGCGGGCCAAACGGATCACCNCCCTGTGTCTGCTTTTCGTGTCCCCTCTCGGGCAGAGAGGGGCACTCAGCAGCAGCCTCTTGGTCCAATTGGCTTCACCGGGGCCGTACCTTGACCCCGGTGACTCAGCCCTGCCACGACAAGGCTTAGACCCTTGGGAGGGGGGGAATCCTGTACTGAATACTAAGACACGCTAACTATTCCCAATGAAACCAATGTTCTGCAAAGGAGACTAGAATCAACATATTATATGGACGATGCGCGGAAAAAACCCACATATTTCAATAAGAACCAAACATAAAAAGTGCAGTACTACTATTTAAATTATGCGCTTCGGCTTTACACTTCTTATTATTTTTACACTTCATACTTTTATTTTTAAATTGGTTGACCTAATCTAAAACTAAGCAAAATGATTAATTATGTAATAACAACTCTATACAGATATCTTTAAAATACACTCGGATTTCTGAAACTTGACGAATATAACCGAAGCGCATAATTTTAATAGTACTTCTATGCTAGCTGTTCCACCAATAAAGCCAATATTCTGCAGAGGATACCAAAACCAACACGGAGATATTGATATTGCTTCTAACATGAAACTTACTAAAATATTGGTTCGAAAACTCCTCGTTACATGAGATTAGTTTCACAAATGAAGCCTTTACAAACTAATTTCGCCTCCCCGCCGCAATGACAACGCTACTTATTACTATAATACTGACTTCGAACTTCCACCCAACTGTTGCCAACCAAAACTCCAAATAATTGGCACAAGTTTATGCAATACATGATCGTCTATGTTAATTTTAAACTAAATATTAAAACTTCAAACAGTTGAAGTGGTTGAATCAACAATTTCGTTGATTTATTAATTTTCAATTACCAGATAACTCTTTTAACGGTCAAGTATCGTGTCGAAGTCGATGACTGTCGAGTTTCGAGGTCTAACATCCCGGCCTCAGGTTGGCAACGCACCATTACCACCTTTAGTGCCTCTAGGCAGCGTGGTAGCTAGGTGGTAAGGGTTCGACCTCCTATCTATTCTTGCCGCCATAACGTCAGCACTTGCCGTTGGCGTGTTCCGGTTCGGAGGAAAATTATTTACTTTTTCTTGAGGCCTAACGTCCGGTAATCAGGTTGGCAACGCACCATTACCAACTTTGTTGTCTCTAGAGTGAGTTTCTTACCATCAGGAAATCCATCTGCTTGTTTACCTTCCAATACCATAAAAATAAAAACTAAATTACTTACATTCTTTTGACTTCATTTTAGGCAATGATTGAAAATATTTACAAACATAGATATAGATAGGCAAAATAGAGCATCTGAACACATTTGTGGCATTTTAATTTTTTTTTACTGTCTATATAACATAACGACCAGTATTCACGCCGAATCTACTGAACCGATCGTAATGAAATTCGGCTGTTATTTTTTCATGTCATAAGTTTTTTTAGTTTAGTTAGACATTGGTTATGATTCTGCTGTTCATAAACTTACTTATTTTAGTTGCATGCTATCTTTTTCAAATGAAAGAAAAACAAAAGATAAAAGATTTTAGATATATCAGATTAGTCCGAACTTTTCTAATCGTAATGTTTTTAAACAACGTTTTCCAAGTGATAGATCAAACATTTGTAGAAATGACGCGTGCAGACTAATCTGACAGCATTAAAAGTGTTTTGTCTCTTTCTATTACTTTCGTTGAAAGAAGATAGCGATAACTTAAAATTAGTTTAGTTAGTATTTAACAAAATTACTACTAGTATAGACATAAAACACTCTAGTTGAGTGTTTTATGTCTATACTAAAGTGACAAAATAACTTAAAATCCGAAATTTCGAAACATTTGAATGTACAGGATATATTAAATATACATACATATCTTCACGCTAAATAGGCGAAGCAGGCGACGAAAATGAACTAGACTACTGTAATTATTAGAATTTAGTTTATTACTAGTAGACATAAGTTATGAATAGACCTGAGACAGTCGGCTTAATAGTTATATCTTTAATTTATTTTTTTTGTGAATGGTACAAGTCAAACAATTGCATTGATTTTGAGTGTATTTTATACCGTCTTTAGACACCAAGATATAAATGGTGCGTTGCCAATTTGATCATGAAATGTTTAGCCTCTTCAAAGTTACTTGCAAGTTAACCAGGAGGCCGTAAAGAAAACTATAGAGACTTCTATAAAAGAGAACTCTATTTAGTCTACACTGTCACAACAGTTGCTGCAGAAAGTGGAAAGGTGTCAGGGGCAATTCCGAATAAGTATAGCGTAAAAAATGGCATTTCTTGTGAAAAACACATGAATAACCTTCAAATAACACAAGAGGTAGACAGAGGCACAAAACCAGGGCACCAATGACTAGCTGAAGACACTATGTAATAGGTAGCAAGTCTATCACCAACCGGGGACATATCCAATCCCGGGCAACCCTATCCTGCAAGTGTAAATGACCATTGCGAACATTGAGACGCCAATAAGTAAGGTGGTAGTACAATTTCAAGCGGGTCTTTGCAAAACTCGGTCACTTCCATGGCAGCATCTATGATCGGAGGGTTAGCACAAACTTGTATTTCCAGATTGTTTATTTTTATTTTTAAGCCGCGACGTGTTTTATGTTTCACGTGCCTGTGTGTGTGTGTGTGTGTGTGTGTGTGTGTGTGTGTGTGTCGCACCGCGAGAATATTCGCTTTAGCGAATTTCCCGTGGCCAGGTTGTTAAACCTTACCAGGAATTCCACAAATAATCCATAACCAAAATCAGCTAAATCAGTCCAGATGTTATCGAGTTTTAATGAGATTAACGAGCAGATCATTTTTTTATTTCTTATAACTAAGTATAGATATTATACAGACAACTCTAGATTTATAAAATCATATCACCTATATTTTTTTATTAACGGTACCAAGCAACATGGTCTATTTACTTCGATTATGGTATGATGAAGCCGTACAATATGGCGACTGCTTTCTCCATAGTCCCAGTGTTGGAACACAGCCAACCGACATTATTTAAACCGACAAATTCCCAGATAAGTATGACTTGGTTAACACCTGGCGTCGAAATAACTTCTTGTACCTTTGATACAATATCTGGACCTATTAACACATTTTGGATCAACAATTATTTGTACAAGTAGGTAGTTATTTTATCTTATGTCCTAGAAGAACCTTATGATTTTCGAAAAATCTTATATATAAAATTCACGTGTCACAATGTTAGTTACCGCACTCCTCTAAAACGGTTTGACCGATTCTCATAAAATTTTGTGAGCATATTCAGTAGGTATGAGAATCGGCTAACATCTATTTTTATAACCCTAAGTGATGAGGGTGAATCACAGCAAAAAAAGCAGAACAACGTCTGTCGGGTCAGCTAGTAATTGTACATATGTCACCTCTGTGGTCTACCATTCCGGTGTAGGACCTGACTCCATGAAGTCCAAGGTTCAATTTTTAATAGAAAAACAATCATGATTGGATATGTCACGACCGGTTGGGAATAGGTTTACCACCTATCAGATTGTGAGACTTAGTGTCTTCGGTTTGTCGTAGTTGTGTCTCTGACTGCCTCTTCGGTGATACGGTCGTGAAGATATGAAGTTTATATAAATATTTCTGTTAACAGATAATATTTATATTTACTGATATGTAGTTTTAATTATGAACAGTAAAGACTTTCTAATGTAAATTCCAAATTTTACGGATATTAACATTAATGTAGTTTAGCTAAGAACCATCTCGATCACGTTGCTTTTTAAACTAAGAACGTCATCAAAATCGGTCCATCCATTCAAAAGTTATCACCTCCACAGATAGACACACTTACAACACACAAGACACGGCAAACTTATACTTTTACTTTCTTTTTAATAAACATATACTAAGATAGGAGTTAAACTAAGTCGATATTATAGTCTTTATGGCATTGCAATATATATTATAATACTAGGTTTAACCTAGGAGTACTTTACTCTGTATTGATTAATAAGACGGTTATATTTCCCATCGTAGGTTCAAACGGTAGTAGCTGAAAGCTGAAGCCATAGGCTGGTTTATTTTGAAAAGGCTACCCACGACAAGGGCTTACATAACGAGTCCATTTACTTCGATTACGGTATGATGAAGTCTCAATATGGCGACCAGTTTCTCCATACTCCCGTGTTGGAACACAGCCAACCGACATTACTTATGCCGACAAATTCCCAGATAAGTATGACTTAGCTAACACCTGGCATAGAATTAGCTTTTAGGTAAATGTGCACATTCTATTAAAGACTGTGATTAGATACCTTCATGCTCATATCCCCGAAGGGGTAGGCAGAGGCACAAACAGGGCACCCACGACCAGCCGAAGACACTAAGTCCCACAATGTGATAGGTGGCAAGCCTATCGCCAACCGGGCACACATCCAATCAAGAGCAACATTTTTTTTTATTAGAAAATTGGAAATACCACCCGACCTGGGATTCGAACCCGGGACCTCATGAAGTCAAGTCCAACACTTGAACCGCTAGACCACAGAGGAGATAAGACTATGACTATAAATGTGAAAATACTATTGAATGAGTTCTTCTTTCCCCGTCTTAGGCTGCCTTTCCACCAGAGAACCAATCGAATTGCTTTATTTACTTCGCCTAGATTAGCACAGCTGTATTGGTAACAATTCTATTGGTTCTTTACAAACACATCCCTCGCTACGCATCCTCGTACGTATCTGGTGAAAACGCAGCCTTAGTCCGCGTATTTTGTGTAAAATGGCTACACTGCCTTATCTATTCTTGCCACTACAACAACTCTTTCATGCTTTAGTCTAGGGGGAATCTATAGGTGAATATTATATCTTACCTTTGATTGATTGAAACCTAATATAATTGCAAACACCGACTTTAGTTTTATTTCCGCGTCATCTAATTGCACGAATAAATATTCATTATTAAATAGGCATAAATTACATTACAACGGAACGACTATTGTTAGATCTTGGTCAAGTTTAGCATCCTCTTTGATTAATAACTTTTTTTCTTATACTTATAAAAGTATTTTCATGCCCATATCCCCGAACGGGTAGGCAGAGTCACAAACATGGTACCCACGGTTAGCCGAAGACACTAAGTCCCCCAATGTTATAGGTGGCAAGCCTATCGCCAACCGGGCACATATCCAATCCCGGGCAAAGTTATTCATTGAAAATATACATTTTCTAATTTTTTTTATGTTGCCCGACCCGAGGCTCAAACCCGGGACCCCAAGAAGTCAAGTCCGACGCCGGACAGCTAGACCACAGAGGCAAGATTTTTATATACTTATAAGAGGAAGCACATGAGCAAGTGATTCACCTGATGAAAAGAGATCACCACCGCCTACAGACATCTGTTATACCAGGATTGTCACAGATGCGTTGCCGACCTTGCTGATACTGGGGAGCTCCTGCCCAGAGTAAGTTGAGAACAGTCCTCAATGTGTCGCTGAGTTTGCACTTTAGTTGCTAGTCATGGGTCAGCTTGAAGTACTGTCCCACATGATTGAATACACCTAGTTTTCAGAGGCTGTTTTAGCCTTCTTTACCATGACTACGAAATTAAATATCCCTCAAAATTTCAACGGCAATCATATCAATGGTGGCTGTGGAAAACCCTCTCAATCAATCACATTAATCCAGGAAATAAGACAACGGGATTTTTTTTGCGGAAAACGAGTAAGCTTTTATCTTTTTGGGGTTTAATTGATGTGCATACTACCCTAATACGAGATTTCAGACAAAAGATTCTCGACTTCAGACACAGGTTGGTGGACTCGGTGAGGTGTTCCCGAAAAATATTAGGCCGGCCAAAGTACAACCCTTACTTTCTACATAGCAGTGAGTGTTACTAACTTGTAGCATGTCATTGATATACAGAAGAAATAGTGTGGGAGACAACACACAGCCTCAAAAACACCAGCATTGACAGGCTCAGACTCAGAGCAAACACCGGTCTCAGAGTATTTGGAAGATGAACATGCTTGGGGATAGAGTTTTCAATCTCCCACTAAAATTTGTAATGTGATTTGTTGTACCTTTTATTTAAGTTAAAGTAAGATTGTAATTTATACTTTTTAATTTAGTTTATATTGTAATTATTATTATTGAAAAAAGACAAACCCGCTGAGTTTCTTTCGGCTTTTTGATTATCGGATTAGATTGTATTTGTGTAACTTGTCCAGGAATATACATTTATGTTCAGTTTTCTTTGTTTCTTACCGTATTACTCAAAAACTGTTGAAATAATTTTAATCACTGTTCACTATAGGAGGAACATTCTTCTTCTCGAGGCTCTTAATAAAGTCGTAACTGTTTTAAATAACCATTTTTTAACCTACAAAAATTAATTTAACCGAAACAGTTTTAGGGATGGTTAACCAGTCATCTTCAGAACTGATTTTTTCTGCTTTTCTCATGGTTTTAAAACTAATTAGCCTAGCAATGTTCCTCTGATCGCTGGGTGCGTCTGTCTGTCTATTCGCAATAAACTCAAAAACTACGGAATGGATTTTTTTCCAGAGGTTTGTATATATCATTAGTAAAGATTTTCTGTACGTTTGTTGACAAATGACGATATCTATTCAAGATGTTGGAAAAATGTTTGACCATTAAGAGACTTAGACTTATATCAGATACAATTTATGAGGAGATTGTCCTTTTCTTTAGCTTTACACAAAAGTCCATGATATAATGTGGTAATTTTAAAGCTGTTTAAATGCACACAGTATTTAGCTTTATCAAATTAACAATAATCACCTTAAGTGTCTCACGGCCAGTATGATTGATCTTTACATTTTAATTAACAATTCAACAGTTTCATTAAAACACTTAGAAGTTATTACAAAATTATATATGACCGGGCTCAAAATCGCCGAAAAATGTGGATGTACCATATCGTTGCAAGGTGCCGCGGCCGCAGGGTTTTTCAACAGCAATACTCATTTCTCACTCCTTTCGCTATATAGCGCGCGTTTTAATGACTAATCTGGATAGGTAGATAAATACAGACATAAACAAAAATACATACACATACATATCTTCACGCCAAGTCCCTTACGGGGTAGGCAGAGAGTATCGAGTACCAGACCTCACGATTTACTTACTTACTTATTGTAGCAAAATTGATATTTTTGCAGTTTTATTGCGCTTAAATTATTTGTATGTTTTTTACATAACTACTCAGCAAATAACAAACAGATTTTGATATTCCTTCTTTCAAAAGTTGGAGTAAGATTTCAAGTTGGATCTATTTAAATTTCAACGTGATGCGTCTACTTAATAATGCATTCATTTTCATAAATAGTAAACATAAGCATGCAAATCCAATCCCCTTTGCCCGGTTCCCACTATGCTGGAACGGCAGATCTCCCGGTTCGGTAAAATTGCCGGAAGGCCTAGTGGCGGTACAAACTCAAGAGAGACCTGTTCTGTGGGACGAGACCGAAGATGTCTATAAAGACTTCTTGAGATATTTTCTTGTATGATCCGTTGTAATCTGAACACTCTGTCCTATGTCCGGTTTCCGGGAGATCTGCCGGTCCGGCATTGTAGGAACCGAGCCTTTCAGTACCTACTTTAATAGTATTTTAAGGGGGTCAGATAGTTGCATTGCTTACTGTACAAAGTGGTTAAAAATTACATTATGATGTATAACTCAAGAAGGACAAGACAAAATTTGATAAAAGTTAGACCAAGAGTCAGTCTGCCTGATGCATGGATTCGAAAAGAGAATTATTAGGTAAATCCCAAAGTAATTAAATTGGAGTCTTTTTTTATCAGTTTAACTGCGTTTTAATTATTTTGTTTCAAACATAGTTTAAGTTCAACATAGGCTACTTCTTTCAAAAAATCATGCTCCAAAAGACTTTACTAGAGAATGAAAGCTCTTTTCTACACAGATGAAGTAGCAGGTAAACAGCTAGTTTGTAATATTCCGTCTCAATAATGGTACCATTGCATTTGTAAAAACAAGTTGAACAAGTCAAAAAGTTTCCCAGTTCCAGTGCCGGATTAAGCCCATAGGCCCATAATATAGCCCTTATGTTTTTTTTAATGATATTCGAAGGCAATCAAGCAGACGGATTTCCTGACGGTAAGAAATTCACGCCGCCTAGAGACACCAAAGGTGATAATGGTGCGTTGCCAACCTGAGGTCGGGATATTAGGCCTCGAGCAAAAGTACGTTTACCGGCTACCTTACCCTCCAAACCGGAACACGTCATGACGTTATGGCGGCAGGAGTAGGTAAGGCGGTGGTACCTCCGGCGAATCGCTGCGAAACTCTACCACCTAGTAGTATGTCACGGTCTTAGTGACGGTAAGCCTATGCTCGCCTTTTACGAGCTATCTGGCAGGAAGGCAGATGGTCTATTCTGCATAGAAGCCCGGACCAACACGGTGAAAACTATTATAAAATTGACGGTTATTTTCGCAATTTCAGAGTTTTAAACACCTCTTAAATCATACGAAGGTTTTAAACACAATAAAACAAATGAAATCGTTTTTATTTTTCAAATCATATATTTTTCGATTCCACAAATAAGTACATTAAGGTATCTAAGTAACTCAGCAGTTTAACAATCTTAATGTTAAACAAATCCAATATGTTGAGGTAATTTATTTATAAAAACATAAAATAAGCTTCAACTATCAGTTACTTTTATAAAATTATCTCTTTGGAAGATATAAGCGAAGTTTCTTTTCAGATTTTTTTTGTAACATTTCTGTCATGTCTAATCTTTCTGATAGTCGGGGGCCCCAGGCCATGGCCTAGTTTGGCCTATTGGGTAATCCAGCACTGCCCAGTTCCTTAAAAAGTAAACTTGTTATTGGTAAACATATTTGTTTACGAAACGACAAATTTAATAAGTTAAGTCGTTTGCGAAAGTTGGAGTGAAACTTTGGAATGGAGGACTGTTTCTTACCAGAACATTTCGCGGGATGTAGTTCCATTACTTTGACAAGTTATTTGTCTAATTTGTATAATATTGCACTTATAACATGGTAATTACCGCGAGTTCGCCTGCTGGAAATAAAGACCTTTGACATTTTGACTTTGACTCCAAGTTAGATTTTTTTTTCAACAAATGATAACAAATAATTGAAAATTGTAGCCATAAAACAGATGAAAATGAACGAAACAGACGTACACAGACACAAACAAATAAGTATAACCTGATAGATAGTATTGATCTTGACATGAAGATCACATATACTAGCTGACCCGGCAGTCGTTGTTCTGCTATTTTTTTTCCTGTGATTCACCCTCATTACTTAGGGTTTAAAAAAATAGATGGTAGCCGATTCTCAGACCTAATCAATATGCTCACAAAATTTCGTGAAAATCGGTCTAGCCGTTTCGGAGGAATACGGTAGCATTAAGCGAGTAGACTCGATTTACTTGAAAACTCATATATACATATATATCAAAATTTAAACTTTAGACGTTGGTTGAAGGTTTATATAATATTGCGTTAAAGCGTTAGTTTTGTTTTTACTGGTGGTATTCTTACTGGTGGACTCTTCAAGAGGTAAGCAACATGAATTTGAATAAAAAAACCCTGGTATCTACTGGGCTGCAACTTTTTTAAAAATGTTTTTGCCACTGGGGTCTAGCGGTCCAAGTGTTGGACTTGACTGCATGAGGCTCCGGGTTCGAATACCGGGTCAGACAACAAAAAGAAAATGTGGTATTTCCAACTTTCTAAAAAAATGTTGCTCGAGATTTGATATGCGCCCGGTTGGCGATAGGCTTGCCACCTATCACATTATGGGACTTAGTGTCTTCAGCTAGTCGTGGGTGTCCTGGTTGTGCCTCTGCCTACGCTTTCGGGGATATGGGCGTCATGATGCTTTTTTAAATGTTTTCAGGTGCATATTTCCAGTGTTATCACGATAAGCAGCCACACTTATTAAACATAAGTATAAGCACAATATTAATATCGTGTACTACCAGCGGTACTCTTGACGAGTTGGAATGCAGCCAAGAGGAGTTGCTGGTATATTCCAAACGAAGCCGTCCACTGAATGTCCATACTACACACATGCTACGGGCTATTCGTACCATATCACCGACTAATATTGCCAGGCCGAAAAATGTCTACAGCCAGAGTAAATTTATTATCTTGATTGACCTTACTTTTGGCACATTTTCAGCTACGACCAAAGACTAATTACGTCTCAGCCTGTGTCCGTTACATCGTCATGGCGTAACAATAGGCGGTGCCTATATTTGTCATTAGTAATTAGATTACCTCTTTGGTTAAGTGCCCAGATGTCAGCGTTGATTACATGACGTCGCGTGTTTTATTCCCGAGTTAAGTGACTTCGAATCATAAGGTGACTTTTAATAAAAAAAGCTTTGTCTGGAGTTGTATAAGTGCTCGATTGGCTGTAGCCTTACTATCTGATATTTTGATAATAAATGGTACATCTGGCTAATCATTATATACTAATCAATATCATGGCTGTCTAGTTGAACTTCTGTATACTGCCTGATACTATCTTATTAAATAGGAATCTGGATCTTGAAACTATTCCGCGTCAAAAAAAGAAGTGTGGCACTCTGAGACTGCCGCGGTAAGGGTATTGCATAAGCAGGCATGAGTCACCAGATTGCAGGGCGAAGACGGGGATTACGCATGCGCAGTAACGCCGATACAACCAAGGCCACCTATAGGCGAGTTGCTGAACTAAACAGAAAAGTCATTAAAAGTTCTGCTATTCGTCGATAGATTGCAGGAGTGGGGGGTGTTGGGTTATTTTCGTTACATAATTTCTAGAATCAGTCGCCACGCTGAAGATAGCTTAATAAAGCTTATAATTATACTATAAGTAAGTATTAAGTAGGCTTGGCACAGACTTCAGACCTACTAGTAAATAGCCTATATAAATAATAGGTAGTATATAAATAATATTAAATCTTTATTATTTTATATTTTTAGTATTGAAGTCGGTTTTTAAAGGTAGTTATTTGTATTACTCATACTTAATTAGTCTCTTTAAAATTTAAAAATGTGATATAACGCGATTAAACCCATCTATCAAATTATAATGAATGTTGGTAAAATTTATCATCTATATTCATTTTGATGGCAATAAATATTGCTTATCGTACAAAAATTAATTACCACGCATAAATCAGAACGTTAGACGTGGGAAATAAATAGGTTTCCACGGCCCGTTAAGTATATTAATTTTATATATTACATACCAACCTACCGGCGAACATTGTTCGATTGGCACTTGATACTATCCTACCACGCAAGGAGCTTTTACAAAAGTATCTTCACGCCCATATCCCTTAGGAGTAAGCAGAGACAAAATAAGGGCACCGACGACTAACCGAGAATACTACCACAATGTGATAGGTGAAAACCCTATCGTTAAACGAACACATATTCAATCCCGGGCAACATTGTTATTTGAAAATCCCACATCTTTGTTGCCCGATCCGGGTATCGAATCCGGGACCTCGTAATGTCAAATGAAACGCCGGGCCACTAGACCACAGAGGCGATAAAATAACTGGATCGCTGAATATGGACCCGTTTAACCGACAATATGACAACGAAAGTTCCTTGACCACATCGCAACTAATTATTAGCAGCGGACTATTCTCAAAACAAAGCATCTTCACGCCCGTATCCCCGAAGAGATAAGTAGACACGCAACGTCGTCGTTGCTTCAGAATTAACGACCATCCTTTTATCAGATTCCGTTATGATGTGCAAACAATAGACATTTATTGCTAGTTAATTCAACTATAAAAGTTCTAATACTTGTCACTGGAAATGAAGACCGAAAATAATTTATGAAACATAAATTAAAAATGAAAAATATGGGAAATAATCAGATATACAATACGAATGTGGATGGATGTAGGTACACGGGGAGACCAAGGCTGACATTTCACGATCAGATCAATCGGATATTATCCGAGGGTGCTTTCAAGAGTTTCCGAAACCGGCGTGTTTGTATGAAAAGGGTAATGAATTTGAAGGAAGCTAGACAGGTTTGTCAGGATCGTGAGGTCTGGCACTTGATACTCTCTGCCTACTCCGTAAGGGACTTGGCGTGAATATATGTATGTACGTAGGTAAAAATATGGGAGTGGCCATATTTCCGGATATGTGCAGACAATATGGCCGCATCAGTCATGATAAGGCCATATTGTTTGCGGTTAAAGTTTTTCTTCCCCTTCAATTTTTTCTTACCTGTGACACGTCTCTTCTTGAACTGTCTGTTTTAGATTTCTCCTTCATTAACTTTTGAGCAAATGGATTATATGTATTGGAGTTTTCAAAGTTGGAGTTAATCAAAAGGAGTACAATTTTCATATTAACACAGGTGACAAATAATGCTCTCAAGCCAATCTTCATTTTCCAGTATCTTATAATAATTATTTACATCTGATCAGAATCTTTACAGATAAATTCTATAACTTCTTTTTCCTCTGAAGTTGATTGTACTTCTCTCTTTTTTGGTTTAAAATTCTTATTTTTTCTATTTCTTTCTTTTTTAGGGGCAATATATCTTGAGCCATTTCGTCGGACTGGCCATATATATCATTCCGAAATACCGTAAACATAATATAGCGTAATAAGTAGATATCCAATCCGGAACAACGCTGTTTTTAACTGAAAAAACGCATTTTATCCGACCTTGTTTTTTTATTGTTTCTAGTAACTTAAAGATATAGCAATACAAATTTCGCCTAACTGTGAAGCAGTTTGTTGGTCTAGACCTGGACCTCATTAAGTCCAACACTGAGACACCATTTATTTATATATAATTGCTAGTCTGAATCATGCCTTATGAGACCCAATATAAGAATTAATTTCAGTTACCTGTATTGCACCATACAAAGTAATTTGTGGATGAGTGTTGCCATACTGAAATTTATTCCCTAACGATGCTATACCTTCATACCCGACCGTAGGAATTCTTCATTAAACTGCCATAAACCCTGCAAACGCTGCTTCATATATGTATTTAATGTACAACGGTTTAGGGTTAACCCTTTTCTTGTATAATTAAAATGATATTTCTAATTTTTAACCATCTCCAAATCAAACGTATGTTTTTTGTACGTTTATAATTTACTCGGCCAATAGAGGACCGATTTTGATGATTCTCTTTTAGAAAGATAGGTACCTAATAATT
>NJDC01005536.1:0-19351 GCA_002245475.1 Calephelis virginiensis
TCAATAAATGGCGGATCACTTTGTTAATGGGTATTTTTCAGACTTTTTCAGATGGGGATTGTGCTGTCATATTGAAACTTTTTTCAATTGATTTTTCTTTTTAGTTTTGTTGTATTATGTCATTCATGCGGTTATAGGCGAAGCGAAGCACGTACAGGGCCGCTAGTTTTCTATAAATACAATATTATATTGATAAACTCGAACAGCGCGTTCGTGGGCTGGCTTCTTTTAAAATATACACACTTAAAAAGTCTAAGCAACGTTAATATAATCCTTAAAAATATTACGTTTCAATAGATCTTCAGAAAATAAAATTGATGTATATTTTATGTAATGTATTTCATTCACTAGCTGGTAGTAAACAGTATGATTCTGGTTTGTTTTTTAACGAAATAATTATTGAGCGTAATTAATCTTAAGAAACCGACTCTTTTCGTTATTTAGCTCGTCACGATTTGATATGCTTTTTTCGAAAGATAGCAAATTATTATCACCTTTTTCTTAGCAAGTTATTCCGAAATGGTCTCACATACATTTTATCAACATCCCATTAGTATCATCATCCTGATGATGCTGTCATAAGCGAAACCGGTAGGCTATTTATAAAAAAATAAATTATAAGCGATATGTAAAACAGTACAGGTATTTCTTCATTTAAAAATATGAATATTTGGAAGTTTAACCAAGCGCCGTTGATGGGAAATATCAAATTTAAGTAATACTTAATAATGCACATTTTTGCGTATAACTGAAAAACCACTAGCTAGACCATGAGGAAATTAGTACGGAACAATTCACAGAATCATGGCCTATTCTTCTAAAGAAAACTTTTATTTATGTTATATTTTTTTACTTTTTTAATGTTATACTTATTTTATGTTTTTGATATTTATTTTAATTTTTTTATATTTATTTTATAATTTTTATGTTTATTTTATATTTTCAGCCAAGTAATCTCACAAAAAACATATACTCGAATTAAGAACCTCCTCCTTTTAGAAATTTTGCTTATCTAACAGGAATTTGAGGTTTAGTCTTATTTTTACAAATTTAACAATAATTAAATATAAATAAATGTCTCAGGACAAGTCACACAAATTGAATCTAACCCCAAAGTAAGCAAATTATATGTGTGTTATGGGTGTTAGTCAACGATTCTAATACACAGAAATACTTAAATAAATTAAATAAACACCCAGACCCGGAAATGCAGACATCTAAATGTTCATCACACAAATGCCTGCCTCCGTTGGGAATCGAACCCGAACCTCGCGGTTGGTCGATGTAAGTTAGGCGTGTACGCTAGCCATAATAGCTATAATAGAGTTTTTAACGAAATGAAATTGTAAGACAATATTCAGGTCGCAGTTCTACGTTATTTGACTGCAAATAAAATTTAAAGAGCTGTAGGGATGTTACATACGATAAGAAATCAATCTAAAGTACGAGTATACCTGCATTTTGGTGGAAATGGAAACGATATTTGCCGACTCTGGCATATCCTGCGTTATAACACAGGATATCCGAATGAGCCAACGATCGCCAACTCTTGAAGTCAGTTGCAAAGAGTGGACATGTTAACTGACCAAGAGATATATTTATTTCTTCATTTAACATCATGAACATTCAATTAAAAAGAGATGATTCTTTGTTAATATGTACTTTGTTGTAGCTAAAAAATAGAAAAGGTGCTAGGTTTCAGTTTACATACTTTATTATCATATAACAGAAACAGTAAACTTATAAAATATATTATTAAGCGCCCCGCATTTTTATACGATTAAATGTTTCTTTCTTTATCACTATTTCTTTATGTGAAATTGAAAATTACTTTCTACTTTTAAGCTTGACTTGATATAAAAGCGTCTTTTTTAGTTTTTTATGCTATCATTTATTTTGTTTTGGTCGCTAGAGTTTATAGGGTGGAACTTATTTATTTTAAAACGAAAATAGGGAATGTACAAACGAGCACTACACGAAAAGCGATAAAACTTTATCTTCAACACCTACATAAAATTTGCTCTCTAAAATGAAATTAAAAATGACACTGTAAAAGACGAATACTTACTGGGAAATCGGTAGTTTTAAGGCTTACTATTTCGAATATGTTTTGTATACAAAGTACTTAATTTTTCCTCAACTTGGCAAGATACATATTCTATATACAGAGGACACGGACCAACAACAGGGGAATTAAATCTTTTAAATTTATTTTAGATCTTTAACTGTAAATACAAAAACGTGAATTGATTAATCTAAACTTATATCTACGTATTTGTTTATTTACGTTTATGTTATTAAAAAACATCCTATATGACTTTTAATACCTCCAAGAATATGTATATAAAGTTTCATGATGAATGGTTAAGTAGTTTTCACTTGAAAGTGTATAAGCAAATTTATATTTGCATTTTCAATATTAGCGTGGAAGTAAGGATATACTCCCGCTATTACATTTTAACACTATGAAAGATTTTATTTGATTTAAATTTAAGAACGAAAATTCTGGTGACAAATTATTTAAAATGACACAACTCTGAAGTCGCTCCAAAAGCGAATCTAGTTGATTAATTTAGTGAAATTAAAATATTATTAGTGGAACGCTGTATGTATATTCCCACAAAACAGCAAGTATGGGAAATTTTCAAGGAATTTGCAATAATTTCCCCTGAGAATTTAGAAGTGTTGCATCGGCTATTGGATAAGTCTTATTTACAGTAAGATATAATATTTTTTTGTACATCTTTTTAATTGGGAAATCTTCAGCTTATTATTTTTCAATTCTATGTCGTTGCTTTGGATTTTGTATTTGTCAAAATGAGATAAAAATAATATAATAACTACTAAAGTAAATTTAAAAAAGTACACTCATTAAATTACCCATAAATATAAAGTTAACACTATAAAATAGAATTCAAAATGGCGACCCAGCGATAACTACACCAGTAGATAAAGCTCCCCAGAGGCATATATAAAGGACGGACCTATTTGCAGTTTCAAACGGCTGTCCCGAGGCACAGGATAGATGACCCAAAGATAATAAAATTGGTTTCCATTTCACGAACTCGCAAATGTGACTACATTGATATTTTGTCAGTGGCAAGCTGTGAAAATAGTTTGTGGAACTGTGGCCTGAGATCTATGTATAGCTAGACCTTCGTCATTTTATAGAAACTCGGATATTAGGGTCTCTGTTACAGAGTCTGCCACCGCGGAAACCTTGAAAGGACGCAGAGAAGAATCTACAAATAAGTCACGAATATATATTTAAATAAACACGTAGACATTATATATCTTTTTCTTTTTTTTAATTTCTTTTTTTGTTGTGTTATGTCATTAATGCGGTCATATACAATACGTCTTGTATACGTCTTTGATATACGTAGCTAAGCATATACCGGGTCGCTAATATACAATAAATATAGCAAGTTCATACCACCATATCGTAATAGACCAAATACACTTACAAATAAGAACAAACTCAAATTTTATTGAGTTGGAAATTTTAATTTATTCTGAACGCTGTCTGTATCCTGATAAATGGGCTCGACTTTGATTGATGTTGTTTTAACTTTGGCATTTGGGATCACGAACTTTCGATGATAGTTTAGGTTTAACAAAAGGAATTCTGTAATAAGGATTTTTCAGATTACAAAATGAAGTAAAAAAAGTCTACCAAAAACGGATTGAAGAACACAACTTGGGTAGTTTTAAAATGATTCCTTGTCCTTTGCATTTTACCGGAGAGTTAAAATAGATGAGTTGACATATGTGTGTATGTGCGTCCGTGCGTGCTTGCGTGCGTGTGTGTGTGTATGAGTGTGATACAAATACTGTGGGATACAAATTACAATATTCTGCTATCTGGTGCAATTCTAATAATATAACAAACGGTTGTCTGTAAAGTCGGTTTTACGGGCGAAGATTTTACGTAACAACGTCTTTTGCTCGGTAGAATGTTCATTGATATGAATATTATTAAATTGCACGATAGGAACAAGGAATTGAATAAAAGTAAGATATGCACAAATTTTAACCATACAAATATATTTTGTTTACTAAAACATTGTACCGTACCGGCGGGCCTCTCTCTCGTTAGGTGACTCATCGTAACAGACGTGAGCGGGCGTTACACTTTTTCAAGAGTGACTCCGAGCCACAACCTAATTTAAGGCGTTGTCACGTCAAAATTAATTCAATTTTCTAGTCTCTTGTCATTAGAAGAGCCATGTACATCTTCGCTGTTTATTAAAAGCAACTTGAAAAAGACTATCATTATCAAGAATCCAAGTAAATGTTCAGCAAAAAGCAAGTGGAAAATATAAGAAAGTAGATTGATGGTGTTAATTCAGTTATAAAATTGCTAGAAGCGTAAGAGGTTGGCGAGTGAGAACTTACAGGGCTAGTAACATATTACAGTGTCATTTGTCACGTGTATTGGTGTTGTAGAGCTGATGCTATCGCGTGTTTGAGATACCGCCAACATGTTGTTGTACCATTTGTTACATGTAGTGGTGACATAAAGTTTACAGGACCGGCAATACTATAGTGTCCTTTTTATGTATGGATATTATAGCGCTAGTTTATAGCTTACTGGTGGTAGAGTATTGTGCACCAACTGGTCCGGGTGTATATGTACTGCTTTTATCTATTCTTGCCTGCATAATGACGTCATATTCTGGGTCGAGGGTAGGGAGTACCGGCTTCGCTACCCTCAACTCGGGTTTTAGAAGACTTAATAGCCCTTATATCTCGGTTCCAGAACAGCAACGCACCTGTATCATCTATGATGGATCTAGGCCACAGTTATCTCTTGCCATCAGGAGAATCGTGTGATTGTTCGCTGACTTCTCACATAAAAAGTAGTGTAAAGGAAAACTTATGAAACTAACAACAAGTAACAATTCATTTCATGTATTGATGTCATAGAGCTTATCATTGTGTGCAATAAGGTGACAGGGGTGGCAACATTTTAGCTTAATTTAATTATGAAGATGTTATCAATATCACAGACATAATGACAGCACGTTTAAAAACATGGAGCCTACATGTCGCAGTGTCATTAGTTATGTCATCATTACTTATGCTGCTGTTGTAGGTATTTTTACAAATAATATTATGACATTGATATTTTTATTATTCTTGTATTATAGATATGACAGCTTGTGAGGATCGACTTACTCTTTTAATGGAGGATTTACTCTTTCCTTCAAAACCTACTGGACGGATTAAGATAAAACTTCGAAGTAATACAGTTTACTTCAACTTTCATTCAATCAAAAAAGGTTTTTTTTATAATATTGAAGAATAAGAATGTAGGCAAACAAGCAGAACTCCATTATATTATAAATTATCGAACAAGTATATGGGTTTCCTGATGGTCAGAGACAACCGTGGCCTATACACACCATAGATGCTTCAGGTGCGTTGCTGTCCTGCGGCTGAGATGTTAGGCCTATGGTGCAAGTTTACCATTTACCCTCCGAACACGAACATAACAAAGTCAATATGGTAACATGAATAGATAAGACGGTAGATCTTAGGCAACTACCACGGGCAAGTTCTTGCACAGCACTTTAGCAAAAGTGAAAGTATGCAATAAAAACAATATTGCTATGCATGTGTCTCATCTCCACAGAGTAAGTAGTTATTTTATAAGCCATTGCATAAGTGTTTACAATAAACTACTCGATTATAATTAAGATTTAGCAAATATTAAATTACAAAATAAAGTATCTTTAAGCACATATCGCCGAAGAGGAAGGCAGAGGTATAACAAGGGTACCCATGACTAGCCAAAAACACTAAGGCTATGTTTCACAATGTCTAAGTAAAGTTCTAAGTAGGCTATTCAAAAGTTCAGTACAAAGTATCGCCTCTGTGGTCTAGCGGTCCGGGTGTTGGACTTGACTGCATGAGGTCCCGGGTTCGAATCCCGGGTCGGCCAACAAAAAGAAAATTGAATTTTTCCAATTTTCTAATAAAAAAAATGTTGGTCGGGATTGGAACTGTGCCCGGTTGGCGATAGGCTTGCCACCTATCACATTGTGGGACTTAGTATCTTCGGCTAGTCGTGGGTGCCTTGGTTGTACCTCTGCCCACCTCTTCGGGGATATGGGCGTGAAGATACTTTTTTAAGTACAAAGTAAAACACGATTTTACGTTTCACAGTCATCAAGTAACACTAACCATCGCTTAAACTGCCAAGTAACTTATAGGTCGGACAGAGTAGCGATTAACTTATTTACTTGTCGAGTAAACTTTAACTTTCAACACAATATGGTCAATAGATGTGGTCAACACATTCTATTCGGCTAGATATGACGCAAGTTGCTAACGTTCATTTTAGATGTTTATTAAGGTAAAATGTTCTTTTAAAAATTATGGATATTTCTGATAACATTGAAGAAGAGTTAGATGATTTTTTTATTTGGTTACCGAACCTCGAAGGCTGCAAATAGTTCAAAATCCAACAAATAATATATGGAAGAATTAGATGGTGTTATTTTAAAGCTAGATTTCGTCTAATCCAAAGCGCAGTGGATTATGTTTATATTCTTGTGGGACTAAAAATCTGTTCCAGCAGAAAAATGTAATATTACGTATCTACGTAAATACATGGTTACTTAAGAACTATAACTGTTACTTATAACCTACTTATCTTTTGTTTCTTTGTTTTTTCTGAGATTCAATTAAAGGTGAACAATCATATTGAAAAATGAATAAAATAAATATTTTTAGTTAAAAATATAAAATAGCGGTCTGACTGATGGACTTAACTTCTTAAGGTCCCGGGTTCAATCCTGGGTCGGGCAGCTAAAAAATAGAAAATTTGTATTTTCAATTTTATAATAAATATAACGTTGTTCGTCATTGGATAGGTTGCTGGTTAGCGATAGGTTTGTCACTTATCACATTGTGGGACTTAGTGTTTTCGGATAGTCTATTGTATTCTATTACATCGCCTAGTATATTCGGCTAGTCTAGTCGTGGTCGTAGTCGTGGGTGCTAGGTAGGTGGGTGGTCGTCGATGATATGGACGTGAAAATACTCGACATATTGAGTATTGAGTATTAACACTTGCCAAAAGACAGATGACATTTACGTTTGGTGAAAAGTGCATTCTCATATTATGCAATGAATTTTATTTGGTTTTGTTGTCATAAACTAAAGTTGTTTAACAAACTCTGTTTTATTTATAATTTTTCTTTATTTATAAAATGTATATCTTTTTTACTAAAACTTGATAAAAAATATATAATGCAATAAAAATATGAGACAAAAGCAGTGGCTAATTTTACAAAACTGTGCTTCGGAATTGTTGCCACTTGTCAGCCTCTTAAGTGTTAAGTAACTACTCGACACATAAAAATACTGTTAGAACGGTTCTGAAACGCATTGTAAGTTACTGAAAGGATTAAACCGTTTAGTAATTTAATCAATTAGTAACAACTGATTGCTTTACTCATACATTGTGTAACATAGCCTAAGTCCCATAACGTGATAGGTAGCAAGCCTATCGCCCACCGGGCGCATATCCATTTCCGGCAAGGTTACTATTATTAGAAATTGAAAATACACTTTTTTTGTTGTGGAACTGGGGTCGAACCCTGGACCTTAAGGCCCCATACTTAGTCAGCCAGAAGAGCCAATCAGCGCACTCTCCCGTTCCATGATTACTGTGAAATGTTGCGCTCTAAAGTAAATGTCTTAAGCGCCAAATCACTATTTTTGACACTATAAAAGTAATTTGAAAAAAAATATAAAAACTGAAACAGTTATCTTTTAGGTATAATATTTATCTATGTTTATGTTAAATCTGGTGTCGATATGTTCATAATTGAAGTAGACAGATAGGTTTTGCTTTCAAAAAAGGGTTAACTTTTGATTTTTTTCTATCGAGCAAATTGAAATGAATCGTGTTTTGGAAACACTAGTCTTATAAAGCATATTAATGTTAATCTTGTGTATTTTTGTCGCCAAGATCCATAATTGCTTTGTATGAAAAAAACAGTATATTGCTGATGTATTTTAGCATACATGGCCACTCAAGCACTCAAGCATGACGCCGGACCGCTATACCACAAAGGCGATAATTAATTAAATCTAAATAAGCTAGATTATATAGTACATGTAAATGTATTAAGAAAATAAGATCCCAAAATATCTAGCTGACAAAAGGGCTTGGGATCAATTGCTTCTTACACAGGCATGAAGTAATTAATTCCAAACCTTTTTGTCTTATCTCTCGTTCAAATGTAAAGTTAAATGTACTATGATTTTAACGTTAGTGTACTTTATTGGTAAAGTTGTATTTTAAAAAACAGAAAAAATATTAGATTATAGATTAAAGAACACAACCTAGATAGTTGTTGAATTATTCCTTGATTTTTTTATGATAATCACAGGCAAACAAGCAGACGGATTTCCTGATGGTAAGAAATTCATGCCTCCTAGAGACACCAAAGGTGGTAATAGTGCGTCGCCAACCTGAGACCGGGATGTTATGCCTCGAGCAAAAGTAAGTTTATCGGCTACCTTACCCTCCGAACCAACGGCAACACGGTAACACGTCAACGGCAAGAATAAGACGTTATGATGGCAGGAATAGATAAGGCGGTGGTACCAATCCGGGCTAGTCGCTGCGAAACTCTACCACTTAGATAAATCTGTAGAATTTAATTGCTATGTCTTAATTTAGGCTACTTTCTATTCCGTTTCCGCAAGTGATCCAACAGGAGCGTTAAAAAAGAGAATGAAATTTGTAAAGGTTGTTAAATGTTAAAATTTTTGAAAGTATGCTTATTCAATAACGCTGCAATACCTGAACCGAAAATGACAAAATTTAGCATAAACTTACACTATAATTAAGAAAGTACTTTTTATATTGAGTCGGCCAATCAAGTTTAAATCTCAAGTTATACACTTGTAGCATATAGAAGAAAATATTATTCCATTACGGGAAATTTTATTCTTCATCAATTTAGATAAAAAGATGGATGGTGTGAATAAGGATAGGAAATTGAGCAGAGTGTTTTGGGTTTGAAAAATGTGCAAGATACGGTACTGGCAACATATTGCAGTGTCATTTGTAACATGTATTGATAACATAGGGCTAATTCTGTTATTTATACGTTTTCTCGAATTACCGATATCTCAGCGAGTAAAATACGTCACCAAAAAAGTAAAAATCGTAAATAAAAATAAATTAATTAAAAACATAGTTATGTTCGCATAAAAGTCCGAGCTCTCAGCTGTGATAAACTATTATATTAAAAGTGCTAAAATTTCCTAATTTTAAGTCTGATTTTTTCTACTACTTCAGTTAATTATGTAGAACATCCCGGTTCAATTTTGAGCACTAATTTACATGCTTTTTATCCGATTGCAAAAAAGGTAATTCATGTTTATTTTTGTATTATATGAGTAGTACCTATTTGAGTAAATACTCGTTATAAATCTCTAAGTATTATAATGTTGTTTTTTTATGATATTGGGCCGCTAGTACAAATTATAAAACTATTTTCTATACCTGGAAAAGACATACAACTTCATAGAAAAAAAAGCAGACGGATTTCCAGATTGTAAGAAATTCACGCCGCCTAGAGACACCAAAGGTGATAACGGTGCGTTGCCAACCTGAGGCCAGGATGTTAGGCCTCGACAAAAGTAAGTTTACCGGCTACCTTACCCCCTAACCGTAACCAAAACCAAATATTCACGTTGTCTGCCGCCTTCGTAAATGTGTGAATAGGTAAGGCGGTGGTACCAATCCAGGAAGGTCGCTGCAAAACTCTACTACCTATTAAACGTACGTACATTGGTTTTCCAACTTCAACTAATTTTCTGAATTTATAGAGATGAAATTAAGCATACGGGTAAACTATAAAGATAAGATAATAATACCTCCTCTAATTAATAGATACGCAAAATATCTTGAAAACTTTTCGTTCATAAATTCCATTTGGAGTTTTGGCGCCATCTAGAGAAAAGACTGTGGCAGTTTTTTCATTATTATTAAATTTCGTGTTGATATTGAGTGAAATTAGTCAATTTTGGTGGCATTTTGTACAAATTTGTTCATATAAAGTGCAAAACTGAAATAATCATAAAGAAATTAGCGTATCGTGTATTTCCTCGTTACCGTCAAATTTCATTACATGAGCTTGAGTAACGAGGCCACCGCTTTACCTAAGAGCCTGACATGGCTTACGACTTATGACTGATGATTAATTATAATTGATTAAAATTGGTATTAAATTTAATACAAATTTCTACTTGACTAATGGCAAAATACTAACGTGAAGGCCAAAACCTAAAGACAGAAAGAAAAATTCAACTTAAAAACATATTTTTATCATCAGTCAGTTTGATATTGATCAAAGTATAATATACAATATATATAATATACAATATATATAATATAATATCAAAATATACTAAGGACGAAAAAGATGAATGGTGTGAATTAGGGTATAAATTTGGGTCGAGTGGTTGTACGCTTGACAAATGAGAAGCTTACGAGACTTACTCCCTCCTCCTCCTCCTCCTCCTTCTACTCCTCTAACATCGCCTCTGTGGTCTAGCGGTCCAGATGTTGCACTTGACTGCATGTGGTCCTGGGTACGATCCCGGGTCGGGCAACAAAGAGAAAATCCGGTTTTTCACATTTACTAATAAAAAAATGTTGCTCGGAATTGGATATGTACCCGGTTGTCGATAAACTAGGCACCTATCATTGTGGAACTTAGTGTCCAAGGGTTAGTCGTGGGTGCCCTGGTTGTGCCTCTGGCTACCTCTTCGGGGATATGGGCGTGAAGTTACGAGACTAACTGATTCCCTCGTCTTACCTCGCATTTACAATTTATGAAGCTCTTTTCTATACCTGGAAAAGACATACTACAAGGTCCCTGAAAGGTTAGTCACTTCTTTGACAAAAACTTTTTTAAAACTTTTTTAAATTTATTTTATTTTATTTTTAGGACATTAGAAGGCAAACAAGCAGACGAGTTTCTTGATGGTAAGAAATTTACGCCGCCTAGAGACACCAAAGGTGGTAATGGTGCGTTGCCAACCTTAGGCCAGGATGTTCTACCTCGAGTAAAAATAAGGCTACCTTATCCTCCGAATCAGAACACGTGAACAGTAAGCACTGACGTTACGGTGGCTGGATGAGTAAGACGGTGGTACCAAACCGGGCTTGTGCTTGCTTGCTTGAAAAACTCTACCACCTAATCAGATGTCACGGTGTTAGTGACATTAAGACTACGCTCGTCTTTTACGAGCTGCCTGGCAGGAAGGCAAGGTCTATTCTGCAAAGAAGCCCGGACCAACACGAGGAAAAACGTTAACTTCCTGTAAAAAAGGTTAGCTACTTCCTCCTTCATTATTATTTCAAGATAAATACAGACATGACATATACAGAAACGTAGACGCCTTTAACGTAAAACTGTATAAGTTTTATAGATTGATAGATCACTACTTGTAGATCACCTTCAATCACAGGAATAGCGATTGATCTGAATGCTTTTCAAACTACAAATAATTCAGGTGAAAACCTTATTTGCTACTCATTGGTAAAAGTGTTGAGTACTCGTATAGTTTAATAACAAAAATATTATATAAAATTTTCAACGCACTTAATATTCCTATGTGACAAAACTAAAAGGACCAACAACATGTACTTACGTATATTTCAGTTTCAAGTTTTACTTAGGATTTTAAACTTAAATCGTCGCGAATTAATAACATTTTTAATTATTTATACGGGATACTCACGATCTCTTTTTATTTTATTTGTCGATATTTCGGCCTAGTTGCATAGGCCGTGGTCACGACGGGACTGTCAAGTTTTATTTTTTTTTTTTATGTTATTGGAAGGCAAACAAACAGACGGATTTCCTGATGGTAAAAAATTCACGCCGCCTAGAGACACCAAAGGTGGCAATGGTGCGTTGGCAACCAGAGGCCGGGATGTTAGGCCTCGAGCAAAAGTAAATTTACCGGCTACCTTACCCTCCGAACCGGAACACGTCATGACGTTATGGCGGCAGGAATAGGTAAGGCGGCGGTACCAATCTGGGTGAGTCGCAGCGAAACTCTACCACCTAAAATTCTTAGGTACCACCTTTCTGTAATTTATATTATATACATACAGTTAATAGTAATAAAATATAATTTAGTCATTGTTGCTATTAATATCTATCTGTTTTATTAATAAACACAGAGAAATTAACTTCCAGGTTCAACCCGGTATTACAGTCTTTTACAACGTGACGCAAAGTATTATATCAGCTTAACATTACTCCTGATTTGACCACTGTGGTCTAGCGGTCCGGCATCGGACCTGATTTCTTCAGGTCCAGGGTTCGGTTCCCAGGTCGGGCAATAAAATAAAAACTGTATATTTTCAATTTTGCAGTAAAAAAATAAAGTTACCCGGGATTGGATATGTACCTATTTGGCGATAGGCTTACCACGTATCACATTATAGGACTTAGTATCTTCGGCTAGTCGTGGGTGTCTTGTTTGTGCTTCTGCCTATCTCTTCGGGGATATGGGCGTAAAGATACTTATTTTTGTTAAAAAAGCGGACAGAATATGGTTTGCTAAAGGGTTTTATGCAAAGTAAATAAATAAACAAGATAGATAATAAATTAACTATGTTTCAAATAAGCTAAAAAAGACGGGTTGCACTCCGGGAGTGTCGGCAGAAGTGAAAACTTGAATATTAACGTTGAGAATAGTTTTACACGAATTGCTTTAATTACCAGTATGAATAGTACTTTCATTAATGTGGTAGAATACAATATTCTTTTATTGCGCTATCGTACACAAACATGACAACATGAACATTCGCGCAAGCACCCTGCGCCGTATTACGAATTTTCGATTGGGTCACGTGTCATGACGGGAGTTTAGAAGTTTTTTCTCGTTTCAAAAAGCCGCTAAAGAAGTTTTCATTTCAAAAACAGATTGTGAACATAATAATGGTAAACCTTTAACCACCAGTAATAGGTTAATATATATAACAATGGCGTCGCCCTAAACTGAAGTAAATTATACCTTTATTCAACTTTTCTTTTGTACCAATATTATTAGCTTTAACTTTGCTTTTGTACAAATATTATTAAATTTTCAGATATTGAGGTGAACATTTCATAATAACCTTAACACCTTTGTCGTGTTCATGCCGCGAATATTAATTTTTCTTTATTATTTCAATTTACACTAATGTACAGGGTTTATAGCACAGACGCTTTTTTCGATTTGATAAGATTTTAAACTCAAATATTGCTATCGCGCATACGTATTACATAAAAAAATAATAAAAAGAGAAATAATACACAATAGTACATTGACATTCAATTATTTTTGTCCTAATTTTTCGCCGTTAGTTGTAACATAAACCTTGTCAGAGAGAAGGTAATATTTTTGCATTACTATATGGTATTGTACCTTTACTCTTGTTCTCTTTAAATTCTGTGAGTATGATGAAGTGTTACATAAATAAAGCAAGAAATCTCATTATGTATAATCGCCTCTTTATTTAAATTATCTATCCCGCCCTAGTATTTGAACTTAAAATATATTAATTACTTCCGCTAATATTCGTCAATAATTACGAATTGTAACTAACATGAAAAAAGATATATTAAAAAAAAACTTTTTTCAAAAAAATAAGTAGGTAAGTAAAAAAAAAACATCTTCACGCCCATACTCCCAAAGAGGTAGGCAGAGGCACAACCAGGGCAACCGATCCAGGATTCGAACCCCGGACCTCATGCAGTCATGCCCAACAACTAAACTGCTAGATCACAGAGGCGGACGGACTAAGTAAATGAATTAACAAAGAAGCGCGTTGTTATAAACAAAAATACGACTACATAAAATCAAAGTAAAAAAAAATAAATAATTAAGAAATCGACAAGGTTATTTTAATTAAAAGTTAGTATAGAAAACTATTCGTAATTTTGAAATATAGATATTTAGATATAGATATTATTTATAGATTTTTTCCATAAGACGTTTTGTAACCGCCATATACTATTTGGACAACTAATTCACATTCATTGGCACACCCGAAATCAAAGGTATCGATTGACATGCCATTAATTTAATCAAACCGCGCTGCTTGGCCCACTTATTAAGGTTTCCCGTGGCAACCGTATTACACACGCACAAAAACATTACCCCAACTCTTTTTCAAAAATTTTATCTATTTTTATGCAAAATATCACATCAAACTGGTTTGGCCAGTTAGAGACGCCAAAGGCCAACCTGAAGCCGGGATGTTAAGCCTTCAGCAAAAGTAAGGTTACTAGCTACCTTGCCCTCTGAACCGGAACATATCAACGGCTAGTGCTAACGTTATGGCGGCAGGAACAGGTAAGGCGGTGGTACCAATCCGGGCGAGTCGCTGCAAAACTCGACCACCTAGTAAATAGTATTCTACGGAAACCACTATCTTAGCTACTCTGTTGATTGGTCGAGTGGCTAGCGTTTATGCTTAATTACATCGAATAACCGCGAGGTTCGGTTTCGATTCCCGACGGGGGCAGGAATTTGTGTGATTAACATTTAGATGTCTACATTTCCGGGTCTGGGTGTTTACAAAATTTATTCTGGTATCTATTCTGGTAGTATTTATGTGTGTTATATCGTTGATTATCACTCATAACACAAGCATATAATTTGCTTACTTTGGGGTTAGATTCAATTTGTGTAACTTGTCCAGGGATTTATTTATTTATGGATCAATAGGAATCCGTCTTTATAAATATCACATTAATCATTTAGTTTTAAGTACCAGTCTTTCTACTTCATACACACGTTGCAGTGACTTTTCGTAGCTAATAATGGCCAAACGATTTCTGTGCAGTTAAAGGTATGTTAAATATTAACTCGATTTATAAACTACTAAACGCAACATTTAGTAAATCGGAGAAGTAATTTTTGCGTTAAAAGTGAACAGATAAACATACAAAAAAATTAATAACAGTCGTTTTGAGTGATGTGTCTTTTTAAAAAAATGTTTTCCGGGTTTTCGTGTAGAGCTTTTACAAAGAGTGAATTCGCGTAACATGAAAATTTGAGTTTAATATTTTTTGTTTCAAAGTAAAATAGCCTTTAAGTATTATAGCAAACTAAAACTTGTTTAATAAAGGAGAAGTTGTTTGCTTTGTGCTTTTTCTGTAAAAAGGATCAGGATGTCTTTACAAACTTTAAAGATTTTACTTTAGGGCGTTTTATAATCGACAGACTTTTTTCTTAATTTCCTTCTGGACATTTTGTATAACAATAAAGTAAGTAAAGCAAATAACATGTCGTCTCTGTTGTTTAGCGGTCCAAGTATTGGACTTGACTTCATGAGGTCCCGGGTTCAAATCCCGGGTGATCCCCAGATATCCCGGGTAACAAAAAGAAAATTGGGTTTTTCCAATCTTTTAAATTGGATATTTGCCTGGTTGGCTTGCCACCTATCACATTGTGGGACGTAGAGTCTTCGGCTAGTCGTGGGTGACCTGGTTGTGCCTGTGCCTACCCCTTCGGGGATATGGGCGTGAAGATACTAATGGTAAAGTTACATCTCAAAATTAAACTAAAACTGGCAAGTTTTTTTACCAAAAAATGCCTACTTCCTACCTTGACTGAAATTTCTCTGCCCGCCCCTGGATGGGTGAATTAAAAAAAAACATATCCAATCTTGAAGTGATGCCTAACGAACTAGTTGAAGTCGGTTTTTGCAGTTTTACTGCCCTCAATTATTGTAGTTTTACTCGGCTTAGATTAAGTTAGAATAAACTAACGATCAATGTACTGTCCAAAGATTAAGATAAAGATAAGTACTATATTTCATATTTTCGATCGTCGGCGCTTGGTAAAACTTCCAAATATTCATATTTTAAATGAAGAATTAAATGAATTACTTGTACTGTTTTACTTATGATTTATAATATATATTTTTTTTCAAAATAGCCTAACGGTTTCGCTTATACAGCATCATCAGGGCTAGAACTTAAACTATATAGAGTAGATTATGTCGAGTAGTTTAAGTTCTAACCCTGATGATTCTGTATAAGCAAAACTAGTAAGCTATTTGTAAATAGCTATAGTCAGTGTGATAATATTATCAAAAGAAACCGAAATATTAGAAAGAAAAGTTTGGTGACAGTATTTCTACATACATGTGTGTATGATACGGTTGCCACGTGGAACCTTAATAATCTTAATAAGTGGGCCAAGCAGCGCGGTTTTATTAAATTAATGGCATGTCAATCGATACTTTTGATTTCGAGTGTGCCAATGAATGTGAATTAGTTGTCAAAATAGTATATGGCGGTAACCAAACGTCTTATGGAAAAAAATCTATAAATAATATCTATATCTAAATATCTATATTTCAAAATTACGAAAAGTTTTCTATACTAATTTTTAATTAAAATAACCTTGTCGATTTCTTAATTATTTAATTTTTTTACTTTGATTTTATGTAGTCGTATTTTTGTTTATAACAACGCGCTTCTTTGTTAATTCATTTACTTAGTCCGTCCGCCTCTGTGATCTAGCAGTTTAGTTGTTAGGCTTGACTGCATGAGGTCCGGGGTTCGAATCCTGGATCGGTTACCCTGGTTGTGCCTCTGCCTACCCCTTCGGGAGTATGGGCGTGAAGATGCTTTTTTTTCACTTAACTACTTATTTTTTTGACAAAAGTTTTTTTAAAAAATATTTCTTTTGTCATGTTAGTTACAATTCGTAGTTATTGACAAATATTAGCGGAAGTAATTAATATATTTTAAGTTCAAATACTAGGGCGAGATAGATAATTTAAATAAAGAGGCGAATAGACATAATGAGATTTCTTGCTTTATTTATGTAACACGTCATCATACTGACAGAATTTAAAGAGAACAAGAGTAAAGGTACAATACCATATTGTAATGCAAAAATATTACCTTGTCTCTGACAAGGTTTATGTTACAACTAACGGCGAAAAATTAGGACAAAAATAATTGAATGTCAATGTACTATTGTATATTATTTCTATTTTTATTAAATTTTTATGTAATGTATGCGCGATAGCAATATTTGAGTTTAAAATCTTATCAAATCGAAAAAAGCGTCTGTGCTATAAACCCTGTACATTAGTATACGTTTCTGTATTAGTCATGTCCGTATTTATCTTGAAATAATAATGAAGGAGGAAGTAGCTAACCTTTTTTTACAGGAAGTTAACTTTTTTCCTCGTGTTGGTCCGGGCTTCTTTGCAGAATAGACCTTGCCTTCCTGCCAGGCAGCTCGTAAAAGGCGAGCATAGTCTTAATGTCACTAACACCGTGACATCTGATTAGGTGGTAGAGTTTTTCAAGCAAGCAAGCACAAGCCCGGTTTGGTACCACCGCCTTACTCATTCCAGCCGCCGTAACGTCAGTGCTTACCGTTAACGTGTTCTGATTCGGAGGATAAGGTAGCCTTATTTTTACTCGAGGTCGAACATCCTGGCCTAAGGTTGGCAACGTACCATTACCACCTTTGGCGTTTTGGCTAGGTGGCGTGAATTTCTTACCATCAAGAAACCCGTCTGCTTGTTTGCCTTCTAATGTCCTAAAAATAAAATAAAATAAATTTAAAAAACTTTTAAAAAAGTTTGTGTCAAAACTCAAAGAAGTGGCTAACCTTTCAGGGACCTTGTAGTATGTCTTTTCCAGGTATAGAAAAGAGCTTCCTAAATTGTAAAAGCGAGGTAAGACGAGGGAATCAGTTAGTCTCGTAACTTCACGCCCATATCCCCGAAGAAGAAGCCAAAGGCACAACCAGGGCACCCACGTTTAACCCTTGGACACTAAGTCCCATAATGTGATAGGTGGCAAGTTTATCGACAATTAGGTACATATCCAATTCCAAGCAACATTTTTTTATTAGTTAATTGGAAAAACCGAATTTTCTCTTTGTTGCCCGACCCGGGATCGAACCCAGGACTACATGCAGTCAAGTGCAACATCTGGACCGCTAGATCACAGAGGCGATGTTAGAGGAGTAGAAGGAGGAGGAGGAGGAGGAGGAGGAGGGAGTAGGTCTCGTAAGCTTCTCATTTGTCAAGCGTACAACCACTCGACCCAAATTTATACCCTAATTCACACCATTCATCTTTTTCGTCCTTAGCATATATTATACTTTGATCAATATCAAAGTGACTGATGAAAAAATATGTTTTTAAGTTGAATTTTTCTTTCTGTCTTTAGGTTTTGGCCTTCACGTTAGTATTTTGCCATTAGTCAAGTAGAAATTTGTATCAAATTTAATACCACTTTTAATCAATTATAATTAGTCATCAGTCATAAGTTGTCAGTAAGTCATCTCAGGCTCTTGGGTAAAGCGGTGGCTTCGTTACTAAAGCTCTTGTAATAAGATTTAGCGGCATTGAGGAAATACACGATACGCTAATTTCTTCATGATTATTTCAGTTTTGCACTTCATGTGAACAAATTTGTACAAAATGCCACCAAAATTGACTAATTTCACTCAATATCAACACGAAATTTAATAATTAGGAAAAAACATCGACCATCTTTTCTCTCGATGGCGCTAAAACTCCAAGTGGAATTTATATAAGTGATAAGTAAAACAGTACAAGTGTTTTTTCATTTAAAAAGTTACGGTTGGTTATGGTACTTTTCAACCAACGAGGCATTTTTTCTTTCTCTTAATAAAATATAAAGTTTCAAATTAATATCAAATATGCATAATAATGAAAAAAATTAATTAAAAGTTGAAAAATGAAAAGTTTCTTAACAACTCTGTTAAATATTCACATTTCAATCTACAATGTAGAAATACTGTCACCAAACTTTTCTTTCTAATGTTATATATTTCGGTTTCTTTTGATAATATTATCACACTGACAATATGAATCTATATATATATATATATATATAAATGATTCCTCATTTTTGGTGGTCATCTCATCACGCCTAAACGGGTTTCTAATTCTGTATTTTTTTTTTGTTTATTATTGTCAGAAGAAGCTTCATATATGAAATATAGAGGGTATATACGTACGTACACGTATAGAGGGTAACTTGGATTAACAGATAAGGTAGTTTTATTCCGAAAAAATGTTCCTGTGGGACTGTAAACCACGCAGGGAGCGTCGCTGGCAACAGTAATAACATAATAAAATAGAATTTACTTATTTCATTTGAATTTGAATAAAATAGAATTTACTTATTTCATATCGCCCGTGTGGTCTAGCGGTTCAGTTGTTGGACTTGACTGCATGAGGTCCCGGGTTCGAATCCCGGGTCGGCCAACAAAAAGAAAATTGGATTTTTCCAATTTTCTAATAAAAAAA
>NJDC01005536.1:19870-33999 GCA_002245475.1 Calephelis virginiensis
GAAGATACTTTTATTTTAAATTCAATACTCAATATAGTTCAGACATGAAAACGTCTGTCGGTTGAGCTAGTTATTGAAATAAAAAACAGTGGTCGATATTTTTATTTTAGCACCTTGCCCTGTACCCTGTACCTGGACCCGCGTAAACGGTAAAGAAAATCATCAAAAATATCGCCACAGGCTTTGAATACTAAGTGGCTCAAATAGTTAGAGCATTTATCGGATTGAGACGAAAGGGAGATTTAAATCAGGTCTGGGGCGAATTTTTTGTTTTCTTTAAAATTTGTAGTGGTCGCTATTGTCGTGGTCCGTTCTGGAGGTCCTACTCTACAGTATTTGGAAGATTTGCTTGCGTCACCGATGACTTTGGCCTTAGGACAAGTGGTATCTGTGGTACTTATAGGCAACCGTTGTATCTCAGTAAGAGCTACTAATTATACACGAACAAGCATAATTCTTGAGGCCGGGATGTTAGGTCTATTGTTCAAGTCTACCGGCTATCCTGCCCTTCGAACCCGAACATGACAGAGTCCTTATGGCGGCAGGAATAGGTAAGGCTTTGGATCTCTACCCGGGTAAGTTCTTGGACAGCAGTCTTCCACCAGTTATCTTGTTGGCTATGTCATACATGCATATTGTCATGCCAAGTCCTTTGCGTGATAGACAGAGAGTATTGAGTGCCAAATTTCACGATCTTACTCATGTTTGACCATTCACCATTGATCGATACTCATGAGCTGGCTGACAGGGAGGCACATGTTTTATTCTACTCAGACCGACATGGGAAACGGGAAATTATTGAGCACATGTGATATATATAAATAACTCTAGTCGGTTTCAACGGCAAGAAATAGCTTTGTTTTTTATTTCTTTATTTAAATTTTTGATTTTCTTATTTCAAAAAATAGGGGATTGCAAATTGCAATATACACATTTTAACACTACGTAAATGTCTATCTTACAAATCTCTTTAAATAATATCCTTTCAAAAACGTTTCAGGTTGTCAATATGAGTCGGTGTGGCTCGCATTGTCAAAAAGTTATCAGATGTCATATAGACACAAACTTCTAAATCCACAAGCTCTACAAATCCAAAGCTCAAAAACTCTACAACTTTTATTATATTTGTTTTTATGATATTGGAAGGCAAATAAGCAGACGGATTTCCTGATGGTAAGAAATTCACGCCACCTAGTCAAAACGCCCAAGGTGGTAATGGTGCGTTGCCATCCTGAGGCCAGGATGTTAGGCCTCGGGCAAATGTAAGTTTACCGGCTACTTACCCTCCGAACCGTTATGATGTTATGGCTGCAGGAATAGGTAAGGCCAGAAAAAAGTAGCTGTGACAGTTACAACAACTTTTTTAGATGGACGGACAAACAGACAAATGGATATGACGTTTCATAAGCGTTACGTTTTTTGGCATTTGCAACTGAACCCTAAAACATATTTTTATTTTAGCACTTGCCCTGTGCTTGGGTTAAATTTCTATAAATTTTAAAGAAAGAACTACCCGCGTTAACGGGTAAGAAAGGAATTAAAAATTTCGCCACGGGACTTGAATCCTCAGTAGCTCAATTGGTTAGAGCATTCGTCGGCTTGAGACGAAACGTTACAGGTTCAAATCCTGTCTAGGGCGAAATTTTTTTTATTTCTTTAAAATTTATAGAACCCTAAAAGTTAAAACTTATATCGTGTGGTCTTCGAATCACTCCTGACCGGGTTGACATTTTTTGTTGTGTTAGTTACTGTCAGGAGAAGAAACATAATATTATGAACAGAAAAACTTTGAAAATTATAACAAAAATGAGAAAAACGAGACTATTTATTTCATACAAACTATTAGTAGCTATTAATACCAAGCGATATAATTATAAACATACTTCTTTTACATTTTTATGTCGTAATTGGTTCTTTTGGTTAATGTGATTAAGTCTTAGACTCCACTTTTTGAAAAATCTTTAAACTTTGGACCTTTATCAACTTGTAATTGTGGGCTTAAGTTTCAGTCTTCAATTATAACTAATTAAAACTTTACGGTGTCTCCGAAAAAGTTACTTTATTAGTTAAACAGTTAAATATTTCATATAAATATTTTAACTTTCACTAATTTAAGTGGTTGTCGAAATTCGAGCATAATAAATTTTAATATCTTGTTGACAAGAATGCCATCTTCATTTCTCAAGACCAACTACTTTGTTTCCAAATTTTCTAGTGCGCCATCTGTGATCTTTTATCGTTATCATCAATATATTTGTTTGTGTGTGTCAAATGCATGGTAGTGTGGGTAATGTTTTATTTTTTGTTTTAATTTACTTTATAAGCATTATTATTGATCGCCTCTGTGGTCTAGCGGTTCAGTTGTTGGACTTGACTGCATGAGGTCCCGGGTTTGAATCCCGGGTCGGGCAACAAAAAGAAAATTGGGGTCAATTTTCTAATAAAAAAATGTTGCTCGGGATTGGATATGTGCCCGGTTGGCGATAGGCTTGCCACCTATCACATTGTGGGACTTAGTGTCTTCGGCTAGTCGTGGGTGCCCTGGTTGTGCCTCTGCCAACCCCTTCGGGGATATGGGCGTGATGATGCTTTTTTTTTTAAATATTAGCGTTCTGCACTTTTCCTACACATAAACTATAAGTGTGCCAAATTTTGTGCTCCTCCGTCAGCGCGATTTTTGTAAAAAGGGGTCCAAAGTAGTATAGATAAAATTTTCGTAACGTGCTTTGATTACGCAAGTTACAGGTAATTGTAATTAAGAATCAAACTTTTGAAATTTCAAAAACGTTAAATAGTTCTTCACGAATTTATTTTTGGTCTTGGTTACCAATTTTGAAAAGCGAAGAGGTTCCCAAATCTATTACATTTTTGTGTAAATGTTTTTTTATGATATTTAAACGCAAACAAGCAGACGGATTTCCTAAAGGTAAAAAAATCACGCCGACTAGGTGGTAATGGTGCGTTGCCAACTTTAGGCCGGGATGTTAAGCCTCAAGCAAAAGGAAGTTGACATGCTACCCTACCCTCCGAACCGGAACACGTTAACGTCAAGCGCTGACATTATGGAATATCATATCAGGAATAGGTAAGGCGGTGGTACCCAGAATTGGTCGCTTCTGTGATCTAGCGGTTCAGTTGGACTTGACTACATGAGGTCTCGGGTCCAAATTCCGGGTCGGGCAACAGAAAGTAAATAAGGTTTTTCCAATTTTCAAATTAAAAAAAAATGTTGCTCAGGATTGGATATGTGTCCGGTTGGCGATAGGCTTGCATTGTGGGACTTAGTATCTTCGACTAGATGTGGGTGCCCTGGTTGTGCCTCTGCCTAGCACTTCGGGGATATGGGTGTGAAGATACGTTTTTAAAACCCAGAATGTACAGCTAGTGGTACTATTTCGTAAACATTGATGCGCACTAACTTCATGAATAATTCAACTACAAAAAATCAATATTGAGATGAATTTCCATTTTGCATTGACGCAACAATAGAAGCTGCAAAAGCTTAGGTGGGTAGCAATTGATGAATTCATTTCGTTAAGCAGGGGTGCACAACTGTTTGATCATAATCGACCAGACGAATTTCAACAATAGCGTATATCTACAAAAACTTATAGACAACAAGTAAAGAATAACTTGAACTTAAATGAAAACAATTTACTTAATTATATCAAACAAAATAATTGAATAAATAGTTAAATTAATTCAGATTTTTTTATGATATTGGAAGACAACCAAGCAGACGGATTTCCTGATGATAAGAAATTCACGCCGCCTAGAGAAACTTAACGTAGTAATGATGCGATGCCAAACTTAGCCGAGATGTTAGGCCTCAAATAAAAGTATGTTTACCTGCTACATTACCCTCCGAACCGGAACACGTCAACGGCAAGCGCTAACATTATTGCGACTGGGATATGTAAGGCGGTGGTAACATTGCGGGCGAGTCGCTGCGAGACTCTACCACCTAGTCAGATGTCACGGTGTTAGTGACGGTAAGCCTTTGCTCTCCTTTTACGAGCTGCCTGGCACAGGAAGGCAGATGGTTTATTCTGCAAAGGAGCTCGGACCAAAAAAGGGAAAAGCCCGGACCAACACGGTTAAAGATGGTGATTATTGCCAAAATAAAACTATTGCTTTAATTTTTATTAAACAACTAGCTGTCCCGACGAACTTCGTTTCGTCCGTTCAGTATTGGATATAATAAAGTATTATTTTTCCCATTTTCCCTGCAAGTTTCCCGGTTTTTCTCTTTATAAGAACCTTCTCTTGACAATAACTTATACAATAATATAAGAATTAGCCAAATCGGTCCAGTCGTTTGGATGTTATGCGCTTACCAACACATTTAGCGATTCATTTTTATATTATAGATAAAAAAATGGTTTTACAAAAACATGTTATTGATTTTTAATAAACTGGTCTTTTAAAGATAGTTTGCTACCCCTGTCTCAGTGCTTTGACCTCCGTCTAAATTAAAACCAAATATGAATTCAATTTCAATTCAGTTTGTATGAGATGTATTTATTATTTTTCTGATACGTTAGAAAGCAAACATTCAGACTAATTAAATGAAATCCTGACGGCGGAATAATCGCATAACAAATATGAAAAACAAACAGTCGAAACAACCTTCTATTAGGGTTCCTCTGCTCAGTGGTCAAAACAGAACCCTCCTAGATTCTATATGTCCGTCTGCAAAAAAAACTACTAAATGAAATAAAACGGCTGTGACATACAGAGAGACGGCCTTTTGTGTCATACAGCCATTTTATTAACTTCAAAAAATAGGAGGTTGTATCTCCCCTATGTTTTTATATGTTAATCGATGACTCCGTAGTTTCCAACTCTTTATTTCAAAGAGCATACTTTTGAAATCCCATGGTTATGAAATCTGGATCTGATGATAGAATCCCAGGAAAACCGTGTAAAATACTTACTATTTGTATGAGTAGATCAAATGTTTATTGAAATCTTCAATTTTTGCAGTTTTATTGTATGAGTTATTCACTTACTATTAGAATTACACAGTTGAAACCTGGTAGGTAATTGTGTCATGGGTTCAACTGCTTTACAATTTTAATACGAAACATAAGAAATAGGCAGTGTCTCTCACCACATACAGTACTACAACCAATATTTTTTTAAAACATAAGTATCTTCACGCCCATATCCCCGAAGAGGTAGGCAGAGGTACAACCAAGGCACCCACGACTAGCCGAAGACACTAAGTCCCACAATGTGATAGGTGGCAAGCCTATCGCCAACCGGGCACATTTCCAATCCCGACCGACATTTTTTTTTAATTAGAAAATTGGAAAAATCCAATTTTCTTTATGTTGGCCGACCCGGGATTCGAACCCAGGACCTCATGCAGTCAAGTCCAACACCCGGACCGCTAGACCACAGAGGCGACAAACAGTTAAAACATTAGCCTTAAAATTCAATTGTTTGAAAGAAGTCATCCCCTCCCGTGCCACTTTTGGTATAGGGTAGATCTAAATAATTTTTTTGACGAAAACGAATATAGTAAACAGTTTTGGAGATATAGTACATTTTCAGAAACTGTAAACAAAACTATGTTAGTTATATAAAGACTATGATAAATAATAGTCGTATTTTTAAAGTCCAGTCAATTATTAAATGTTACCTTCAAGATCCTAATCTTTGCTTAACATGAATCCCGTCCTGGGCAAACCTGACTCAGGCTTGTTACTTTATTATTTAAATATTATCCTCTGTTGCGTACAAGTAAATAGTAATAAAAGTTGCGTATTGTGTAAATACGCTTTAAATTAGCAAAACATATTTTTTTGTATAATCTAGTTTTTGTATAAAACCTTTCAAGTATATTGATATCCTATTATTCCTATTAATATTATAAATGCGAAAGTTTGTAAGTATGGATGTATGGATGTTTGTTACTCTTTCACGCTCGAATGGCTGAACGGATTTGTCTGAAATTTGGAAGACAGATAGATTGTGACCTGGATTAACATATAGGCTATTTTTAATCCCGATCGCACACCGGGTTTCTGTGAAAACGCGGGCGAAGCCGCAGGTAGCAGCTAGTACTAACTATTCAGGCGAACTTCCTTCTACCGGTTCAGTTTGTATAGAACAAATTTAAATGTTATTCTTCCAATTTTATAACGAAATCAAACGGGATCAATAAGTATCCTTTTTTTTCGAAATGACTACTGTTGTGTACGTCTATAGACTTTAACAACGTCACCGGGCTAGAAATAAGTATCCTAAGTCTGTCTCTTGGTTTTAAGCTACCTCCCTAACATTTTTTAGCAAAAACGGTTCGGCCGTTCTTTAGTTATGAATAGCGTAACTAACGCGTAACATATTTTTTTGTGTTTCTAGGCGGAGTGAATTTCTTACCATCAGGAAATCCGTCTGCTTCCTTGCCTTCAAATATCATTAAAAAAAACATACACATATACCTGGAAGATGTTAAATATGTATATTATGGTGTCCCAAAAACAATTAGTATTAGACCAATTTAAATATTCACTCAATAAAATTCGATTGCAAATTATGTAATAATCAAATATAATTCGTAATTTTCATAGTTGGTTCTTAGTGGTTTTCCAACGTAGATACAAAACGAAATATTGAACTTTTAAATAAAAAATGTTTATTTATCGTTAGTCGGTAAAGTGCTGGTGGTGCACCAGCCAGCACCACCAGGAAACCAGATAACTAAAGCTTAACAGGATGTGTGATTTGGAAAAAAAACAAGGGTTATTAATTAATAGTGTATACATATAATGGGGGGCAGGCATTTGTGTGATGAACATTTAGATGTCTGCATTTCCGGGTCTGGGTGTTTATTAAATTTATTCTTGTATCTATTTAAGTATTTCTGTGTATTATAATCGCTGACTAACACCCATAACACAAGCATATAATTTGCTTACTTTGGGGTTAGATTCAATTTGTGTAAGTTGTCCAGAAATATTTATTATTATTATTATCATTTATTTTTAATGCCTCTTATTTTCTACGTCTATACATTTAATATAAAAAAATATTAAAAATATAAACATAAAAAAACAGGTGTTCCTTATAAAACGTTAATTAAAAATGTCATTAGTTGACATTTTTGGATTAATCTGATATGTCTAAAATGTTTTATCTCGTTTGTTTTGTCATTGGAAAGAGATAGCATAATTCGAAAATAAAAAAATATTATTATTATTATAATAATCAATTGATCCATATCAAGTTTCGGTCTAAATTAGTGTTACATTATAATCCATCAAGTAAAATAAATGTGAAAGTCTGCCGGTCTGTCTATTGCTCTTATACTGCTTAAACGATTTTGATGAAATATGCTTATATCTACACATCCTAGTTCAAACACAGGCTAAGATGATTTTTTTTAAATCGACCTCCGAAACTGTATAATAGGGGATGAAGTTTTGTATTCAAATTAGCAAAAAAAAACTACTCTACGCTAACGAAGTCGCGGGCAAACAGCTAGTAAATTATAAACTCAATTTAGGTATGCTAACATCAAGGCAATAACAGAGGCGGTATCACGAATAGGCGGCAATTGGTTTACATTAGGCGAGATGTTTATCTTCCACTGCACCTTTGATCTTTGCATAACTGTAGGATCACATATACAACATGAAAGTTTCAATACATTTGCCTTTCTAATATCTAATCTAATTACTTAGGTTAGGTTTATAATAGTGGCAATTCTGCTGAGCACGAACTAATTTTATTTTCGGATTATGCTATCTCTTTCCAATGACAAAACAAACGAGATAAAACATTTCAGACATATCAGATTAATCCAGACATGTCAACTTATGACATTTTTAATTAACGTTTTATAAGGAACACCTGGATTAAGTAGAAATTTCATTTACAAACTGACGATTACGTGTTCTCTCTTTCTATTACTAATGTTGAAAGAAGAAAGCTACATCACAAGTATCTACACAACTAACGCTAACATTTATGTTATGCTCGGAGTTTTGGCATCAGTGAGTGAAAGAATGGTGACAGTTTTTTCGTAATTGTTAAATTTCGTGTCTATATTGAGTGAAATAAGTCAAATTTGATAGCATTTTGTACAATATTGTATCAGTTAAAGTGCACAAATGAAATAATCATAAAGATATTAATGTATCGTGTTTCCTTTTCGTCTAATCTCATTAAATGAGCTTGAGTAATGAGGCCACTGCTTTACTAAGAACCCTGACAGGACTTTGTTTAAATGACTATTGAATAATTCAAACCCAATTTAAATTGGGTAACTTGATGCAAATCTCAACTTGACTAATGGCAAATGCTAATACTAGTGCCAAAAACTAAAACAGAAATAAAAGCTTTGCTCGCCTCTTACTAGTTGTCAGGCTGGGAGGCCAGCGGGGCTATTCACTATCTTTTTAGTGATGGTCACTGGGTAAAGTGTACATCAACTAGCTGTCAAATGTTTTGTATTTGCTATCTCCATTGTGTTTCTGTTGGTCACAGAAGATGGCAAATTTAAAACACGTCATTTGATAGTTATTTGACGTATAGTTTACCCAGTGACTATCACTAAAAAGATACTAAATAGCCCCGCTGGGGGCCATGATCTATTTCTATACTTAGATAAATAGATAGATAGAATAGACAAAAGAGGTAAATCAAGCACAGTAAAACTGAAAAAATAGCCGACCCTAATTTCATTATTAAGACTTCATCAGCAAGGTACATTAAAAATATATACCTTAACCAGTATAATTCACAAACCACTAGTCTGATCTGGGTAGAATTTAAACCGGTCCCGTATGAATTCTAGGAATTATGATTTACAAAAAAAAAACATCTGTTCGTGGTGACAGAGCGGTCGTGCAATCAATATACAGAAGAATTGAGAAGAGAAAAAGAGTAGGTTTTTTTAAGTATGTTTGAAAATAATGAAAATAATAGCAAAATAATAAAAAAGGGATTTCATTTTCGATGTTTTCTTCAAACTGAAAGCTAAATGTGTCGAAACTAGCGGTTTAGTTTCAATTTCGACTGCTATACATATGCTGACAGAGTTGGTTGGTGGCCAGGATGAATACTGGGAAAGATCGAGTTTCATTGATACGCAGTAGTCGTCTAATGGAGGTTTATGTCAATATTACGAAACCTGATGGAATGCTTATAACGTCAAAAACAGCCTGTAGATAAGACATGGTGTTACCCACGATTACTCGTTGGTCGAGTGGCTAGCGTACACGTCTAACGATACCGAACAACCGCGAGGCTCGGGTTCGATTCCCGGCGGGGGCAGACATTTGTGTGATGAACATTTAGATGTCTGCATTTGCGGGTCTGGGTGTTTATTATATTTTTTCTGGTATCTATTTGAGTACTTCTATGTATTAGAATCGTTGACTAACACCCTTAACACAAGCAGGTTTTTCAATATTAACTCACGATTACGAACCCAGGGGGCACTAGGAGGTAGAAGACTGGTAAGAAAAAGTGTCTGGAACTAGAAGAACTGTGGAGGGATCATTTGGTGTACGATACCCTCTGTCTACCGCAAGGGACTAGGTGTGAAGATACATATGTCTATAAGTATGTGTGCAGTAACGGATCTTGATCCGGATTCGTACTACGGCCTTTTTTTTGAGTGGCTAATGTGTTGCCAACCTCACGGTTTTCATAACTTCACCGGGCTTTCTGATGGTCATATCGTAAGTACTCACTACTGTATTGTTCCAGTCTGGTGTGTACCCAATAAGGTTTAACAACTACACCAGGCAGCCTAGTTTCTTTCAGAAATCCATATCCTTCATCTTAAGAATTATTACATTACTGGACGAATCAAATTTATAACTCAATATGAAATCTAGTTGGCAACTATTATATGGAGGGTTTCACGGAGCTGTGCCAATTTGTTGCATAATGGCGGCGTATGATAGTATCGTGCCGTCTAATAGGCTACAATCGAGTTACGAAACATCCTGAAGGTAAGACGTCGTTTGACGTTTTAGGTACCTATATAATATGATGTGACATGTAACGTTTAAACGTAGCATGTTTTACACACTAGACGGAAAAGATGGGTGAGGTTTTTGTTTATCGTGTGCGTGTGTGCGTGCGTGTGTGTAGGTGCCACGTTTTGTTGCGGGTTTTTTTTTTGTTTGAAAGCTGACATAGGAGTTTTGGCGCCATCGAGAGAAAAGACGGTTGAAGTTTTATTATAATTATTGAATTTCGTGTTTAAGTATATTGAGTGAAATTAGTCAATTTTGGTGGCATATTGTACAGTTTTGTTCAGTGAAAGTGCACAAATGAAATAATCATGAAGAAATTAGCGTGTCGTGTATTTCCTCGTTGCCGCCAAATCTCATTATATGAGCTTCTGTATTAAGGCCGCCGCTTTACCCAAGAGCCTGACGCGACTTACTGACGACTTATGATTGATGACTAATTATAATTGATTAAAATTGATATAAAATTTGATGCAAATTTCTTCTTGACGAATGGCAAAATACTAACGTGAAGGCCAAAACTTAAAGAAAGAAAGAAAGAAGCTGACATTAACGAGATGAGTACATACAGGTTACTTATTTTTTTCTTTGAAGATTACATATACTGGGTTTCGAAATGAGGTACCCGTTGAAGGAAAGTACTCAGTATTCGATTCTGAGTCTAAATATTCCCAAAATCTATGGCCTTCATATTTTACTTAATTATTTCATAACATACTGTGATGTGTAAATCCTTGACCTTCACCGAAGGTTCCGAAAAGCAGTACGTCTTACATCTTTGTACTATGCATTAGCGACAGGTGTCACACCGTCGAGTGACTAGTCTTTAGTTTCTGAAAGAGCTACTTTCGGATGTTGTTACATTTCCGCACTACTAACTAACTCGCATGTTTTTGTATTACTTTTATACATGCAACCTAACTCACAACTATTGAAATTTCAAAAAAAAGATATATATATATATATATATAACAAAACAACAAAATATATATAACAATTTGTCGCAGGAGGTGTATGGCTGCGTCGTACCGTCCGCGTCTGTTTGACTGCTATTAGGCTTAAAAATATCTTGTAGTTAACTCGCCTCTGTGGCTTAGCAATCTGGCATTGGACTTCTTGAGGCCTCAGGTTTGATTCCCGGGTCGGGTAGTAAAATAGGAAAAAATGTGTCTTTGCATATTATAATAAAAACAACGATTGGATATGTGCCTAGCTTGCGAAACACTTGCTATTCATCACATTATGGGACTTAGTGTTTTCGGCTAGTCGTGAGTGCCCTGACTGTGCCTCTGCTTACCTGTTCGGGGATATGGGCGTGAAAATACTTTTTCTCTTTGTGACAGTTGTCTTACGATTTCAGTTTTTTTTTGATGCTATAGGAAGGCAAACAAGCAGACGGCTTTCCTGATGGTAAGAAATTCACGCCGCCTAGAGACACCAAAGGTGGTAATGGTGCGATGCCAACCTGAGCCCGGGATGTTAGGCTTCGAGCAAAAGAAAGTTTACCGGCTACCTTAACCTCCGAACCGGAACACGTCATGACGTTATGGCGGCAGGAATAGGTAAGGCGGTGGTACCAATCCAGGCGAGTCGCTGCCAAACTCTACTACCAAGTCGGATGTCACGGTGTTAGTGATGGTAAGCCTATGCTCGCCTTTTACGAGCTGCCTGGCAAGGAAGGCAGATGGTCTATTCTACAAAGGAGCCCAGACCAACACCAAGCAACCAACCAACCAAGTTTATGTAATGTATTAACCTACATCTGCAGTATATATTGTCATTAAGCTACTTCGTATTTCCTACATTCCAAAATATTTTCGTTTCCAATTCACATATTTGGTAAAACTTGGCTAAGATTTTAAACTCGACTAATTCACGATTCTAAATTTTGGAAATCAAAATACAGTTTATCAATTAGAGCTTTTTTTAAAGTTATGTATTTACCACCTTTTTTACTATACTCTAAATAACTTAGTAGAGCCGACAACGTCGTGGTTAACAAATGGGAAACCATAACTTCTCTAAACAAAAATAACCAAGATCCCCTTTACAAAGATAAAGTAACCGCAGAAACGCTATCTAATCTTGGTACAGAATATTTCATTAAAACACGACGCTTTTGTCGCCTCTGCGCTTCTTTGTCGTGTCAGATTAATGGCGACCACGGGTAATGATTGTTATTTCATGTTACCGTGCAATTATTGTAGCGTTCATTCTGTATTTCATTTTAGAACAGACAGACTGTATAATTAACTTGTAATTATGATAATTTCATTGTCTGAAAATCATATTGATTTTTTAAGTTAGTATCTTCACGTATATCCTGAAGATGTAAGCTGAGGCACAACCAGGGCAACCACGACTAGCCGAAGACACTAAGTCTCACAATTTGATAGGTGGCAAGCCTATCGCCAACCGGGCACATATCCAATCCCGAGCAACGATAATTTTATAATAAAATCGAAAATACCCAGTTTTTGTCGCCCGATCCAGGGTCGAACCCAGAATCTCAAGAAGTAGAGTCCGATGCTGGACTGCTAGACCACAGGGGCGATTTTATTTATTTTGTTATTTAAATATGAAGGGTCACCGAACAAGCATGCGAATCTCCTGATAGAAAGAGCAAACCGTAGTGCATATACACCAAGGATGTTACAGGTGCTGTATGTGTGAGGCCGGGATGTGTGAGAGCAGGGACATGACAGTCACTGTGGTGGTAGGGTTATGTAAGACAATGGAATGAAAATCGCAAGTAAAATACATATACTTTTAAATTCTGCTCAATTCTGAAAAATATCGGGCAAGAAATTAATTTTGGAGTAACTAGCTGTTGTGTTAATATTAATATGGAAAATAATTCATTTTCATTGTTAGCTTCTTTTTTATTTATTTCAATTTATGAAAAGTATTCATTAATACTTTTATTGCACGTGTAAATTTATATTTTTCAAATAGCCCTAAATTTGTATTATTTCAAAGTTACGATTATTGTGTCGCCTCTGTGATCCAGCGGTTCAGTTGTTGGACTTGACTGCATGAGGTCACGGGTTCGAATCCCGGGTCGGGCAACAAAAAGAAAATTGGGTTTTCCAATTTTCTAACAAAATAAAAATGTTGCTCGGAAAAGGATATGTGCCCGGTTGGCGATAGGCTTGCCACCTAAGGCGTGAAGATACTACTACTACTATGACTATTGTACTGTAAAATTCAAAGTTCCAAAAAGCAAATGAGTATCTTCGCCGTTTCCATCTCTAATCTCTAACCTGACAAGTTGCTGCGTAGCATTCTGCAACCAGAGGCCTTGATGGTGATGACCTATACCTATATTAACCTGTGTTGGATTCTTACGACCCACCTGACAGAGAAGCTATCCTATTCACCAGACCCGGACAACGCTAGGAATAACGAAATGGAGTATAACATTGATACATAATGTAACTAAGTACTTATTAAGTTTTTTCTTTAGTCTCTAAGGAACCTTTATCAACTTTGAATAATTTATAGCTCAAGTTTTGCTGTAATTTAATAATAACTAATTTTAACTTAACACTATCTCTGATAAAGTTAATTTACAAGTTTAAGAAACTTGGTATATTCATTGTAATGAGACTTGATATAGACTACTAGAAGGAGACTAGAGACTAGAGAGAGAGATTTTGTTATACAAGAGGAGGCAAACGAGCAAGTGTGTCACATGATTGAAAGTGATCACCTCCGTCCACGGACATCCGCAACACCAGGAGTATCACAGATACGTTGCCGACCTTTAAGGAATGAGTACGCTCTTTTCTTGAAGGTTCCTAAGTCATAATTGTTTGGGAATACCGCCTTCGGTAACTGATTCCACAAAGGTGTTGTGCGAGGTAAAGGTAGGTAGGTAAAAATGTCTTCGGAATCATAGTTACAGAACGCCACGCATCAAGATGATGGGCATGATACTTTGAACTCTGTCACGATATCCGAAGGTGGAAATCAGCGATTTCAGGCTCAGGTCTACCTGCGTAAATTTGATTAAGGTTTAATTAATTTTAAAATTGCACACAAGAAAGCGTACCTACTTAAGCGGTAAGATAGCTAATAAGCACAAGGTTCTCGTGATGATAAAAGATAACCGTAGCTTATTTATGGTCACCA
>NJDC01005536.1:45237-58180 GCA_002245475.1 Calephelis virginiensis
GAGCGTTGTCAAAACTTTGTTTCATCAAAATCAGTCAATGGAAAAAGAAGTTATCCAATCAACGGTCCGCAGCCCATATCGGGTGTCTAAAAAAAGTCCGCTCAATGGTCCCGACCCGATTTGGGCCTCGACTGCCGCGCTCCATTCTTAATTCCAGTTTGTTCAAGTAAACTTTGTGTATCCAAACATTTTTTACGTATGTAGCAGAATAAACAACCCGTCGTATTAAAAAGTTTGAAGTATGTCAACATTGTAAAAAAAATTTTCGGAACGAGTTGAGTAGGCATGATTTATTCATCCGTTGCGCTTTTTTCGAGTATGTGGTCGGTTAGTGACTTGAAAACAAAAAGTGATGTGAAAATGTGTTAGTGAAGTGTTAAAATTATATTTTGGTAAGTGATAAATAATTTTATAAAACACTACACATCATTTAACTAGTTTTACATAAAATGTACTTGTGACGTAACTCGTAAGTGGAACGTAAGTGGAAGACACTCGTAAGTCTTACGAGTGTCTTCCACTAAATACCCCATAATAAGAGATAATAAGAGATTAAATAGCATGTGACACTTTTTCGAACATGCAAGAATTTAATACTATAGTGCTTGTGTTGTAAAATATTTGCATGGACATTGTTGTTTTTGTAATTGCATTATGTTAAACGTTTAATGTTCTTTCGAATAAAGTATACAGAAGGGAAACAAAACACGTTTTTTTAATAAGAAATGTTTTTCTTGGGAAAATTGGGAAAAACACGGAAAGTTTTTTCACATTTTGTTTGTTGCAAATGGTTTTGAGGTTAAACATACACATTTTTACGTTATTACGTAGCTTAATTCTCAAGGATGCTAAAAATATATACATTCATATATTTTTTTTAGTATATAAATCGAAAGATATTATCGTTATTCGCCAATTTTATTTTGCCGCCATTTTTCGCCAAACGTGCTGGCCATCGGGCGGGAAAATCGCTTTTGCTTTTCGACTGTTGACCGGATAAGGTCAATTGAAAATTTACTTCATAATTCTATCTAATAGTTTTTTTATGATTTATTTGTATGATATTGGAATACAAACAAGCAGACGGATTTCTTGGTGGTGAGAAATTCACGCCGCCTGGATACATCAAAGGTGCGTTTCCAACCTGAGGCCGCGATGTTAGCTTTAAGCAAAAGTATGTTTACCAGCTAACTTATCCTCCGAACCAAAACACGTCAATGACAAGCACTGACGGTATGGCGGCAGGAACAAGTAAGGCGGTGGTATCAATCCGGGCAAATTGCTGCGAAACTCTACCACCTAGTCATATGTCACGGTATTAGTGACGATAAGCCTATGCTCGCCTTTTTCGAGCTGCCAGGCAAGAAGGCAGATGGTCTGTTCTGCCGGAACCAACACGAGGAATCTAAAAAAAGTGTGTGTGTGTCAGCTACGACGCACGATTGGAGTTTACTCCTTACGAACGATGATTATGATATATTATATTGAATAGAAAAAAAGGGTAAATGAACGCATCTGCTAAAATGATAAGAGAAACAAACATATATCTCTAATTATTGGGATAATTTATATTACTTCAATTAAGCGTATTACATAAAGACTGCGTTTTAAATTATTCGACTAATCTCAATGTCGTACGTAACTCGACTGTGGCGGAGCCGAATGACGACCCGTTTGGGGCGACTCGACTTTTGTTCGGGCGAGATCGTCAGTCCTGAAGGAGAAAAAATACTGAAGGACTGAAGCGGTACGACTTACATATGTTTGTCTCTTTCTACGTAACGCCTCAACTTTTCGTGTTACACTTGATTTTACTCCTCATAAAATTTCCGTACCGGGCCTTATAACTCAAATCGTTTCTTAAGGAGTAAACTCCAATAATTTTAATGCTTTTATATATACAAACTGTTCGTAGCTGTAATGTCAAGCCATACGAAGTGTTGTGCAGACGGAATCATTGACGGAAGGTCAAACATTAAATAAGGAATGATGAATGATTATTAGTGGGTTAAGAGGCGTTTAAGAAACCAAATTTGACAAAAAAGGCCGAATTTATTAAAGAAAATTCTTGGATTTTCCTCGATAAGAGTGCGCCTTCGCACAAGGCCATCATTGTAAACGAGTTTTTGACCAAACACTCAATAAATACCATCGAGCAACCACCATATTCGCTAAATATGGCTCCAGTATACTTCTTTTTTTCCTAGACTCAAATTACCATTTCGTGGTTCGCGTTTTCGATTGGTTAAAAACACCAAAGAGAATTCGCGGAAAGAATTGAACACGATTCCTGAAACAGCATTTAAAATATGTGCTTGTGATTTGATTATTCATTGGCGTAATTGTACCCAAAGAGTATATAAATACTATGTAATAAGAGGCAGGACTTCCATAGATACATAACAAACCTGAATTTTGTATTAAGTGACACATGTCACTTGACAAAAGTGAAAAGGTATATCCCGTAAACTTTGAAAGTAAGTCTAAGGGCGTTCAGATATAAGGCAATTAGTGTCATATGATTTAGGCGAATAAAAAACATAGCAAACCTATTTTTTTATTTTTTTATATGAAAGTTGCAATAAACTGAGTGTATCGTTTTTAAAGCTTACTTTAAAAGTGGTAAAATAGGAGTTTTGGCGCCATCGAGATAAAAGATGGTCGAAGTTTTTTCATAATTATTGAATTTCGTGTTAATATTGAGTGAAATTAGTCGATTTTGGTGGCATTTTGTACAATTTTGTTCAGTAAAAGTGCACAAATGAAATAATCATAAAGAAATTAGCGTATCGTATATTTTCTCGTTGCCGCCAAATCTCGTTACATGAGCTTGTGTAAAAAGGCCACCGCTTTACTGACTTGACTTATTGACGACTTACGACTGATGACTAATTAAAATTAATTGAAATTGATATAAAATTTGATGCAAATATCTACTTGACTAATGGCTAAATACTAACGTGAAAGCCATAACCTAAAGAAAGAAAGAAATGAAATGAAATGAAATGAAATGAAATGAAAATTATTTATTTGCGGAATATGTGTGTTAAAAAGTTGTTATAAAGATATTTAAGAATACAACATATTCTACCACATTGTGCTGTGCAAATATTTAGATAATTAAGAAAGAATACACAAACTATGAGAGTTTGTGTATACTTGATCTTTTCCCGGTACTTTCTTGACAGAGTATACCTACCCTCCTCCTTTTTTAAAGTCGGTCAAAATGATACTAATCTTCTAATTGTAGAATTTTATTCCTTCTTATTATCTTCTTTGTAATAGTCATAATTTTGCTACATTAAAAAACGTGCTATAACGGATCTCGGTTCCAATGTGAAAATACTATCTAAAAACACCACAACATTACGAGTAGCCGTCTCTTGGTCTATAATGTATATTTATATATTCGAGTAATTAGCCCAAGCCATTAATATGACATGAACACTCGCTAAATGAACTGAATAATTTCTAATGTAATCTGTATCTTAAAAACATTATTTTATACTGGCCTCAATCCCCGGCCTTACTTAAGCGCCGAGGCGATTATTTTTTTCATAAATCATAGCTATTACAAGCTTTAAACTTGTAATGTATGATGTATGGATAAGTACAAGTGTTCACTACAAAAAAAGTGTGTGTACTTATGCACACGCGTTAGAAGTTATACTTATTCGGCGTAATAAGATCTTTTTAAAAACTAAAATGTTATCTATAGCTAACTTCATCATGTCGGTTTTTCGTGACGGTGTGCGCGCGCATCGTAAAAATTTACCCTCATCATATTTTCCTAACGCGCCAAAAGAAGTATAACTTCAAAAAGTGTGTACAAATTGAATTTAATCCAAATACTTGCATGCGTGTGTAAATCTGATAAAAAAGTAAAATTATTATGTCATGGATCTGGTCTGATGGTGGAACTGGAAGGTGTTCATAAGAAGTCATAAAATTTACAGAAGCGTTCCTGTAGTATTTAGGCTAATGTAATACTTCTTGAACTATGATTCTCAAGTCTATGTTAGAGACAGCCAGACAACAGCGACAGAAATTCATATCAATTTCTTTGTCTACTTAAATTATTTTAATGAAAGACAAATGTTTGCTAATCTATATATTAATACGTGATGCCAAAACTTTGGACACCTTTTTACGAAAATTTCACGAACGCAGGAGCATAAAATTTGGTACACTTATGGTTTATGTGTAGGAGAAGTGCAAAACGCTAATATTTTTCAATAATAATGCTTACAAAGTACATTAAATCCATAAATAGAACATTACCCACACTACCATTCATTTGACACACACAAACAAATATATTGATGATAACGATAAAATGGCGCACTAAAAAGTTTGGAAACAAAGTAATTGATCTTGAGAAATGGAGATGGCGTTCTTATCAACAAGATGTTAAAATTGGTTGTGGTCGAATTTCGAGCAATGGGCGACCACTAGTCTTATTTATTTCTTTATCTAACCAAAATATTTTATTAAAAGACAAATATTTGCTTGCCACCTATCACATTGTGGGACTTAGTGTCTTCGGCTAGTCGTGGGTGCCTTGATTGTACCTCTGCCTACCCCTTCGGGGATATGGGCGTGAAGATACTTTTTTTTTTATTTGATTCCAATTTTTCAAGCAACAAATAACCAGATTAACACCGTACGTCATTTTTGAGCGATCTTCTCAATATCTTTAATAATATAATTTTATGTTCATAATAGAAAACTTGGTAATTAGTATAAAATGAATTAGGCAAAATGGACAAAGCAGGTATACAATATGAATGTGGATGGATGTAGGTACCCGGGGAGATTTAGGTTGACATTTCACGATGAAACCGCTCGGTTATTATCCGAGGGTGGTGTCAAGTCTCTGAAACGTGTGTTCGTAAAAGTATCTACACGCCCCTATCCCGAAGAAGTAGGCAGAGGTAGAACCAAGGCACCCACGACTAGCCGAAGACACTAAGTCCCACAATGTGATAGGTGGCAAGCCTATCACCAACCGGGCACATTTCCAATCCCGACCAACAATTTGTTATTAGAAAATTGGAAAAATCCAATTTTCTTTTTGTTGGCCGACCCGGGATTCGAACCCGGGACCTCATGCAGTCAAGTCCACACCCGGACCGCTAGACCACAGAGGCGATAAAAAGTATAAAAAGTTCGTATAAAAAGTGAAATGAAAAAAGTAAGTAAATATCTTCACGCTCATATCCCAGAGAGGGTCGGCTAAGGCACAATTAAGACACCCACGACTAGCGTAGACACTAAGTCCAAAAACTGATAGGTGGAAAGCCAATCGCCAACCGGGCACATAGTTATTTTTGTTAGAAAATTTAAAATACATATTTTCTAATTTTCTTGTTGCTCGACCAGGGGATCGCACCCAGTACCTCAAGAAGTCAATTCCGACGTCGGACCGATAGACCACAAAGACAGGCAGGTCAGAATCGTTCGATTTTTCTCTCATTACTCTCTGTCTACGCTATTAGCTAAGTCCCATACGGCGTGAAGATACGTATCTAAGAAAATTTAATACATAATCACATTTAAATTGAGAATTAAGTATCTTTTTTACACGTATAGAAAAGTTAACGCATATAAAACTGCCATAAAACCACACTCTGTATTTCATATCAGAAATTGTGTTACAATATCCATTTACCGCAGTTTCATCGATGAACCTCCATTACCAAGATAATTGCTTTATGTTCACCAGCTCTGCAACGGAAACTTAATCTTAACATATGGTGTTAAGATTGAAATTCAATTGTAGCTATAATGATTTACGATGTTTTAGGCTCTATTTCCCTCCCTCCACAGAACATAATTATCGAATGTTGGAAAAATGAGGGTCATATAATATGTTTGTTTAGTACCTACAATAAACTGTTAGTGGTGGAACGACTGCTTTAATACTGTGTTAATTTTAGCACGTCAACTTAAACGCATGTAAATTAAAAAGAATTGACTGCTTTAATTGATTTCATGGGCTAAATTAAAATCTTTATAAATTTTATACTGTTTTAACTTCAAATAATTAAAGAAACCTCACTAAAATAATTGATTTTGAAAGACTTATTCCACGAAAAATGACACTTTACGAAACGTACTTCGTTGATTTTCCAATATTAACTAACTTTGCCTGTGACTTCGTCCGCGTGGAATTCAACAAAAAATTTACTTAATTTATTAGCTTTTTTATTTTTTCCGAAATCAACTTAACGTAAGTAAATTCCATCAAAATCGGTAAAGCCATTTTAGAGACAAGCTGGAACAAACAGACTGATAGAGAGACACAACTACTGAAAAAAAATATTGTATCTTCACGCCCATATCCCCGAAGAGGTAGGCAGAGGTACAACCAAGGCACCCACGACTAGCCGAAGACACTAAGTCCCACAATGTGATAGGTGGCAAGCCTATCGCCAACCGGGCACATTTCCAATCCGACCAACATTTTTTTTATTAGAAAATTGGAAAAATCCAATTTCTTTTTATTGGCCGACCCGGGATTCGAACCCAGGACCTCGTGCAGTCAAGTCCAACACCCGGACCGCTAGACCACAGAGGCGATAAAAAATATAATTTTGGCGTATGTACCGTGTCTCCGTTCATTTATCATGTGTATAGTAAAAAACGATTATTTTGATATTACAAACAGACACTCCAATTTTATTTATTTGTATGTATATATGTATCGATAATATGATGTCGGTGGCAAACATTTTATATTTTAATTACTATTTTGTCTTCAGTGACAATTTGCAAATTTAAAACCAATTATTTGATTTCTAAAACGCCTTCAAGTAAGAAACTTATTACTAATAGTTTGTAAAAATGTTGTAATTTATTTTCCTAGTTTTTATCTACTTAATAACCTTCTCCTGACAATAACTAACACAACAATAAATTTTGACAAAATTGGTCCATCCGTTCACGTGTAATGCGATAATCTAATTAATATTTAAAATAAAAAAGGAAAAGTTAGTTATTAATAAAGTGTAAACCCATTGTTGTTGAAATTTGTACCTGTAACAAAAAAGTCGACATTAATATTAGGAAAAACTATTCATCCGAGTAGAGAATAACTACGATTTTCGAGTTTTTGTTGACGTCACGTTGCCATCTCCTGACTGGGATGTCAAGGCTCTTGCAGAACTAAATTCATCTGCTGAAAAATCGAAATATGACAATAAGATACACTAAAACTGTAACAAGAATAATTGACAATGACATTATTTTTGTTTATTAGTTAACCGTCTCGTTAGCTACTTGTGACACCCAGGTTTTATTCCCAACAGGGATATCATGTGTGTGATAAACATATTTGTCTGGGTATTTGTATGGACAAATATTACATTTATGTATTTCTGTGTATGAAATTTCTTTTTAACATCCTTATTACAAATTTGATAAATGGATCGGTCACAATAATAAGTCCATACGCAGATTTGCTTAAGTATAAGTAAAATTAATTAATTAATAGGCATGCCACCTGTCACATTGTGGGACTTAGTGTCTTCGGTTGGTCGTGGGTGCCCTGGTTGTGCCTCTGCCAACCGCTTCGGGGTTATGGGCGTGAAGATACTTATTTACTTTTTTAAAATGAATTAATATTAAATTGGTAATTTGTTAACATTATTAATAAACCAGTTTTCTCAGATTTCTAAATCAGGTAATGTAGCAAAATAACTACAATATGGCTACGAGACTCTTAAGATGTCTACGTCGTAGTAATATTCGTAGATAACAACTATGATAACGATGTAGCAGATTCCATTGTTTTCTTTATACAATTATGTTTTGTTGTAAGAAAATATGGGGCTGTATAAACAAAATAGCTTATGAAATTCACTTAATAGTGCTCCTGGGAAGACTTGAGTTGTAAACGAAAACGACTTTGTTTTAATGTTTTTGAACGATATGAGCTTATGTTTCTTGGAGCTGACTGTGATATTATTGTTATATCTGTTGGAGAAACAACAAAAACATAATGTGATGCGTCTATAATAGAGAATTTATTTATTAAAACAAAAAATACGTTTTACAAACTAATATAACTAAAGAAAAACTAACCTATAATAGAGAATCGACAATTATGTTCATGCTTTACTTATAACTTTAGTAGTCCTATTTTACAATGTTTATTACATGAACAAAACCACTTTCCCTTCTCTTATTTATATAAATCAAATTTTAGTTTGATGTAAATTAAATTAAATGTTTGACTTAGACACTTTTTTATCTTTTTTTCTCACACTTGTGCCTAAGGCCATTCGATGCTCTTCACAAACGTCAATGTCGATGTCAACACAAAGCTTACATCTCCCCCCCTTCAAAGTGCAATATTTTTCCACTGAGGGAAATAATGCTGAAAAATATTTTAATTACTAAGTATAGGAATGAGCTTTGTGATGATATAATCCAGTTGATCTTCTTCCACGACCAGTGTTAATTTTAAAAATTGAATCTTGATATTTTTTTTTCTATTACAAAGGTACCAACTCTAATTTCATACATCTTCTTTTTATTTAATTTGTTCCCATAGTCAACATAAACCTTATCTCCTTTTTTAAAATCATATTGTACTCGATTCTTAGCAAATAAAGTTTTATTGTATTCATGTGATTTTATTAACCTTTGAAATGCTATCTTTCTGTCTTCTTCCAATTTTGTTGGTAGGAACTGTTTTTCCTTTAATTCTCGTGGTAACAAGTCTGTACATTCACCAAACAACAAATATTTAGGAGAAAATCCTGTTACAGAATGGTTTGTTTCATTGTATCTATTTCTACATTCTTCTGCTATTTTTGACCAATTGCTTTTTTTATTTGATTGATTCATTTTGCATCTTATTTTGTTAACAATAGTCTGGTTTAGTCTTTCACTTAAGCCGTTAGAGAGTGGAGTGTCTACAGCTGTTAGTATTAATTGAATGTTTCTGTTTCTAAGGTAATCTTTGAATTCTATTGAATTGAAAGCTGGTCAGAGAGTAAGATCTCTATGGTTTCTTCTTTAGGAATCTTTTCTATAAGTTTTATGAAATCTCGAGCATGTTGATTCTTGGAACAGAGAATATATGTATATCTAGTGAAGTGGTCCACTAGTAGATGTAAATATCGTTTTGTTGATCTTTGACCACCAAATCCCCCTACCGTGTCCAGTGACATTATTTGGAAAGGTTTATGAGCTGGCCCTAATTGTGACATAAAGCCATATTTTCTATTTAACCTCGTCTTATTTTTTATACAAACCTCAAAGTTTTTGCATATATTTTTAATATTTTCTGAGAGATTTGGTGCAGTTTAAATGATTTTATTTTAGATCCTGTTTAATTTATTCCGGTATGACAATATTTTTCATGTATCTTTTCTATTATAGTCTTACTGTAATCTTCACTCAGAATAATTTTTCTTTTGTTTTTCCCACTGTTTTTATAATAAATTGCTTTTTCTAAAATAATGTTCTTTCCTAGTTTTTTTATTTCCAGATTTTGTGCTTGATCGTATCTTATGTCATAAATATCAATAATATTTACTGTTTTTAAGTTATCTTCATAGTTTGCATCAATGTCTAACACTGGATTTCTACTAAGACAATCTGCTTCTGTATTATTTTTTCCTGGAAAATATTTTATTTCGCAATTATATTGTGACAGAAAGTGCAACATATCGCCAGGTCGGTTTCTGATGTTTAATTTCTCTAAAGGTTTGTGATCTGTATAGATAGTAAAATAGTTTCCAATCAACAAATGTTGCCAAAACTTTATGCTCTCTTTTATAGCTAAACATTCTAAAAATATAGCTTTTTTACTTTTTTGTGATTCATTTAATTTTTTTGAAAACTACGCCACCGGTTTTTCTTCACCATTGTGCTGAATTTGTTTCAAAACTGCTCCTATTCCTATGACACTGGCATCTGTATACATAAATATTGGTGCTTTAGGATCATAAATGGCTAGTATTGGTTTGGAACATAGACATTTTTTTATTTTCTGAAATGCATCCTCACACTGTTCTGTCCAATTAAATTTTTGATATTTTCTCAGCAATTTATGCAAAGGAAAAAGGTATTATTAATACGTTTGGAATGTATTTTCCATAAAAAATATTTTTTCCTAAAAATTGTCTTATTTGTTTTCTGTTTTGAGGAGCAGGGAAATCTTTTATCTATTTTAAGTTGTCTTTAAGTGGTGTGATCGTATTCTTTCGTAGTATATGGCCTAAATATTTTACAGAATCACTTGCAAACTTACATTTTGTGAATTTTAGCCTGATTCCTTCTTCTTGAATAGCATCCATCAATTTTTTAAGTGTGTAATATGCTCATTAAATGTCTTTGAGAATACCAATATATCATCGATAAAATTCACTGCGAATCCAGTGAGGCCATTTTTTCTTACAATATTTCCCAAAATACGTTGAAATATTGCTGGTGATGTTTTAAGTCCAAATGGTAAACAGGCTTATTGGTAATGACCTTCTTGAGTTACAAAACCTGTTTTGTATCGGTCTGTAATCTTCAATGGGATCGACCAAAAGGCTGAATTCATATCTAGCGTTGTAAAGTAATTACAATTTGTTGTTTTTATTATAAAGTCTTCTATGAGCGGAAATGGTTGTGATTGAGGTATAATTATTTTATTTAGGTTTCTGAAGTCTATGCATAATCTGCTTTTTTTTCCTTCATCCCTTTTAAAAGCTAAGGTGACGGTTGCTGCAAATGGACTGTAAGATTCCTCGATCAATTCATGTTTTAAAAGTTGTGAGATTTGATTTTCTATTTCTGTCTTGTCTTTGACTGAACATCTATATGGTCTTTTATAACAATATTTTTCAACTTGCAAATCTATACAAGCTTCATATTTCTTCACTTTTCCAGTATCATATTTATTTTTCGCAAAAATATCAGTATAACTATCCAATAATATATTAATCTGTTTTCTTTCTTCAGTATTTAGATGTTCTGTGTCTGTACTAAATTTGTTTGCATCTATACCTTCATTAAAGTTTACTGCATATTCCTTTTTTTTTTCCATATTTTCAATTTGTTTATCTTCAAACATATTTTTTATACTTATTTTGAAACTATCAATTTTATGTATTTGGATATTTAAATTCTCATCATGAGTTAATCTAAATTTATGTATTGAATCTAATCCCAGTATAAGATCATACTCAAAATTTTCATTTTCAAAGATAAATGCATTTATTTTAATCTTCCTGTTTAATAATTCTGCATCTAGTGTAATTAATCCTTTAGTCTTTCCCCCCCCCACTTATTGTTTTTATTGTGTCACACCTATAATTCGGTTTCATATTTGTTACCTGTACTAATTTCGAATTTATTAATGTTATTCGTGAACCAGGGTCATACAGCCCTTTGGCTTCTAATGTATTATTCAATATCACCTTAATCTCAATTAGTGGAGGAAAATTCAGTTTTTTGGATCTTCATTGCTCGGTTCAACTTTTAATATCGAATTAGAATTATAGTTTCTATCATCGGCTGTTTTCTTTTCATAGTTGTACCAGCAAACATTCTCTAGGTGAAATCTATTCAATTTTTCTTTACTCTCACAAATCCTGCATGTCTTCTTTTCAATTGGTTTAATTTCTTGTTTAGTGTATTTATTTCCAGTGCTTAAGTTTTTCTTTGTGTCACTTTTCCTTGTTAAATTTTCTAGTCCTCTTATGCAGTTAAATAAGTCATTTACTTCTTTAAGACTTTCTCTGTCTATTCTATCTATTATGAAGTTTGGTAGGCCAACAGCAATCAAATAGATCAATGTAGGTGTATCTATCAATTTATTTATTTCGAGTAATAGTCTCTGTTTTTTTTAGAGCATATTCTAGTAGTGATACTTGTATATATTTAAAATTAATAGCATACCTGATTGGTGACCAGCCTTTATCAGCGAATGTTTCACTCAAACTTCCCTTCCACAAAGACCAATTTGAATCTATAGTATGTATGATAATCATTGAGGTGTACCAATCTATGCAAGTATCGTCCAATAGTAATCTTAGAATTTCAATTTTTTGTATATCTGTATTTATCTGTAAACGTGCACATTCACTTTCAAAAGTATTTAACCATTGTATAACATTTGTAGTACTTCTTGAAAACTTCTCTATAGATAATTCTGCAATCCATTTCATCTTATTTCCTAGTTTTTTTAACAAAGTTGTTTCCATTGTTGACTCATGACTATGTTCTAATTTTTCGAGCAAAAAGCCATCAAATTGTGTGTTGTCATCATCTAAATATGTTGATTTCATGTCCTTAGTTAATGTTATCCAAACTTGTCGCTTATCATGCCTTTTTTGGAGAGATTTCTTTATTTTATCAAATATTTCATGCTTTAATATTTCTTTGTGTAAATGGACTGGTTGATACTCTTTAGGCACTACAAAAGTTTGGTGTTGTGTGTCTGTGATAGAGGTTATGGCGTAAATATTAGTTTTGTTGTCCTCCGCTTTGGCTTTTATAATAAATTCAAATTTTAACTTCTCCATCATGTAGGTATACAGTCATATTTCTTCCACATGTATACGAATTGTCGATTTATAATATCTTTTGGAGGTTTTCTCAGCAAAAACACAATGTGATGCGTCTATAATAGAGAATTATTTATTAAAACAAAAAATACGTTTTACAAACTAATATAACTAAAGAAAAACTAACGTATAATAGAGAATCGACAATTATGTTCATGCTTTACTTAAAACTTTAATAGTCCTATTTTACAATGTTTATTACATGAACAAAACCACTCTTCCCTTCTCTTATTTATATGAATCAAATTTTAGTTTGATGTAAATAAAATTAAATGTTTGACTTAGACACTTTTTTATCTTTTTTTCTGACACTTGTGCCTAAGGCCAGAATTCGATGCTCTTCACAAACGTCAATGTCGATGTCAACACAAAGC